>CM037851.1:64988167-65101464 GCA_021234595.1 Delia radicum | reverse complement strand
AACTGTAGTATTTGTGATAGTGTTTAGTTTATAATTTATTTCCAAGTGTTGCAGCTAATTGTGGAAAATATTTTCAAAATATAATATATGTACAGAGCTTTAAAGAATAAAATTCTTCATTCGATTTATTCAGTCGCGTTTTAACTCAATCGATTTAAAAATATCGTCCAATATTGAAAAAAAAATTCCAAAATTGAAAAAATCGCCAAAACTCGCTAAAATTTAAAAATCTTTTAAAAAAAAAGTAAATTTAATCAAAAAAAAATCGCTAAATTAAATAAAAATCTCCATATTTAAAAAAAAACGCTAACATTTAAAGAAAACCGCCAAAATTAAAAAATTCGCTAATATTAAAAAAAATCGCAAAATTAGAAAAATCCCTAAAATTAAAAGAAAATCTGCAAAAATTAAAAAAAATCGTTAAAACTAAAAACTCACCAAAAATTAGAAAAATAGCTAAAAAATGAAAAAAAATTTCAAAATTTAGAAACCAAAAATTGCAAAAGAAAAAAATCGCCAAAAATGAAAAAAATTTTCAAATTGGAAAGAAAGCTTAAATTGAAAAAAACGAAAAATATTGCCGAGAAACTTAAAATAGTTGTAAATGTATCTTTATTAGTTTCGAAACACAGGCGATGTTCCAAATAAATTCTCTTTTTGCTTTGCGATGCTTTGTTTTCGAGAAAAACGCGATCTAAGAGTTTTGAACACCGGTGCAAAAATTGAGTTTTGAACACCGGTGCAAAAATGTTTAAAGTAGCTCTTTATTTTTTGAGTTATGGACGGTTTAATTTAGTCAATTTTTAAAGGTACATATTTCGAAAACTAATGGATCTGGAGGAAAATGGTTGCACCATTGTTCAAAACTCAACCCCATTACCCCTACAACGATCCTAAATTCGATTTGATTGGCTGGATTCGTAAATCGCGTTTTTCTCGAAAAGTAAGCATCGCAGATAAAAAAGACTATTTATTTGAAACATCGCCTATGTTCAAAAAACTAACAGAGATATTTAATGACCACAGACAACTTTTTCCAATTTGAGCTATTGTAAATCGGTTGAGTAAAAATAGACTGAATTCCCAATTATTGAATTCGCAATGATTGAGTTCTCAACAATTGGACTTCCCGACGATTGATTTCCCGACGATTGATTGAATTCAAATAATTAATAATATCGAATTAGCTAAATTGATTGAATTCCCCACTAGTGAATTCCAAAGAATGAATTCTCTGCGGTTGATTAAAAAAGAAGAAATCATTTGATTTAAAAAAATCCGATCTGTTTTTTTCAAAATAGAATTCAATCTTTGAAGCTCTGTATATGTACAACCACTTATATACAAATATTTATTATTAAATTTATTACTATACAAACTAATAATAAAACTCTTTCTAAAAATTAATTTTTTGTTTATTTGAAAATTTTTTTGGGCTGTTATTCTTTCTACCGCAAGGTAAAGATACGCATTTCTAGGGGGTTTTTACTCATATAAAAATGTATTTTTACGCATTTTATTCGTATATTTTCAAGTAAAGATGATTTTTATCCAAAAATTCAGTAAAATTATTCATTTATTTCTAAATTTAATTACATTTTTACGCACTGCATAGTACATTACACACTTTTTGTTGACCAACTTACATGTATTGTGTGTATTTTTTCATTTACATACATAGAGTAAATTTACCTACTTATAGTAGGAGTATAGTTTCCTACTATAAGTTGGGTAAATTTCAACAGAAATTAATTAGAGTGTAGCATGTAATAATATTTAAATAAATAAATTCATTTTCTTTAACACAACTGCAATTACAGTTAAATAAATACAAAACGCATTACTGCACAAATAACTGCTATGTATCTGGGTAAATTTGGTTAATTTTTAATCGACACTTGCCGTAGCCAACTTTACCAATTTAAAAACATTTCAAACATGGAACTAATTCGCTAATTTGGAAAAAAATTTCAAATTCCAATACGTTGAATATAGTCATTCTTAAATTTGAACAAAAATTAACCAAATTTTGAACTAAATTTGCAAAAGGTACGTCAATTGTGGTTGAAGCTTTAGGCTTTTTTTATATTTTCAAATCGTTTTTGAGAAAAGGTCCATCAAAAAATTACAAAATTGATTTTTTTCAAAACAATTATTGACAACTCTGGATAAAAATTTTCTACAAGTTGAATTTTTTTACCACTCAATTATTTTTATCCAGTAAAAAAATACAGCCGTTTAAAAGTATTGTGTCCAAAAAGACACAGAAGACAGTTTCATTCTGACTTCCGAATTTTTTTCCAATTTAAATGTTAAATATATACAATATTTAAATAAAACGCGAAAATTTAATAAAATCACAATAAATTTAAAAAAAAAATTAGCAAAATTAAAAAATTACTGAAATCAAAATTGCTCTAGACGTATGGACGTTTTAAAATATATTTAGATAACTTTTTTTAATGTTAACTATTTCTTCAATGTTTTGAGATTTTTTCTAATTTAAAGTTTTTTTTTAATTTTAGTGACTTTTTTCCCAATTTTCAGAGGTTTTTGGGAATGTAAATTTAGCGTTTAATAGTAAATATCTACAACCGGCATAGATAGACCGATCTGGAGGGGATAAGCCCCTCCCAGAAATAATTTAGCCTCCCCCCCCCCCCAAACTTTAAAAAATTTTCATTAATTCATATCGCAATGTTTTTTACTAAATGTCTTTCCCAAGAAAAGATGCTCTCTGATGAAATAGATTTCAAAAATATTAATATAATTTGTTCATATAAAAGTGAATGTTCTTTCATGGCATATGAACTGTTGGGACATATTAACATTTTAAAATCTATTAATGATCGCTTCGATATTACTTAAGTGGACATTTTAATGTTTGTTATGGGCTCCATGAAGTATGTGTGTACAAAAAATTAATCAAATTTGAATACCCTCGGTCATTTGCGATGTATCATGTATCTCGTAATACAAGCTCGGACCCAGCCAAATATTATGGGTATTTTTGATAAATTGTCTATTATTTTTAATTTGTTTGTATTGAAAATTTTCATTATAAGGAAGGAAATGTTCCATTTTCCCTCCCCCAGGATCCGCGCCTGTTTGATACAACCAAATACAGTGACAATCAAACAATATTGCATACTTACATATGGGAATATTAAAGTACTTTGAGTAAGTACCAAATATGTTTCTATAATGGTTGGAATGGTAAAAACTATTTTATTGTATGGTGGTATATCCCATCCCGTACATGTTCATAGAAGTACTTATTGTTTTGATGATTATATTGTTATAAAAATAAATGAAATGCTAAAAAAAAAAAATATTGTACTGAAAACGAAATGATAATAAAGACTACTTTACTATATAACAACCAAACAACAGCAACAACTCGACGATAGTGGCAGCAAACAGCAGCAACAGCAATACAAACGAATAGAAAATAAAAAAAAAAAACAAAATCACAACTGAATAAAAATGGAGAACAACTTTCACCCAAGGTCATTGTGTCTTTAAACTGCGCCATGTTCAGTTGTTGCTGTTGTTGTTTCTGATTTTTTAAAGTTTTAGTCGATTTGGCGATCACGACTCTGGTAAATAAGTACGAATAATAAAAAATAATAATAAACTACCACAAAAAATAGTAAAAAGAAATAATACAAAATATTGTTTGAAATAAAAAATGTTCATCTATCTACTAACCCATCATCATTACATCCACATCCAAATCTGTAGTGTAAACTAGTCAGATACACGACAAATGCACTCCACTGTGGGCCAGTATCGCTATATTTTGGCCAAAAATACTTTTCCAGGTAGAACACAATGCAATTATATTTTTGGGATATAGAAATGTTAAATATTACATGAACAAAATATTTAATGATTCTGCCTAATAGAACTCGTATATTGTTAATATGAGTACAAAGTCAAAATATAAGATTTTCCGACGAAAAAAGTTTATATATAGCCGTATATAGCTTGATATAGTGGTATCTTATTATATATGTGGTCATATGCAAGAATATATACTTACATTTCGTACTTTTTTTTGGGAACATTTCTAATATGGCGCTATATATATCACATTATATCCTATGTTATATAGAAGTTGATCTTTTTTATCTCATCATATACAGTGGTGTTCAAAACATTTGCAACTGAAATCATGGTTTAGGTAATTATAATTTTTTTGATCAAAAGATTTGTGATATAAGTTATTAAATTCAACCGATATTCCGTTTTACAATCATCCACATGTTCTCAATCGGGTTGAGATCGAGAGATTGAGCCGGCCACGACATGATATTAATTTCATCTTCCTGCAGCCAAACTTTTACTACACCCGCCGTGTGTTTTGGGTCGTTGCCGTGCTGGAAGGTCCATGAGAGTGGCATTTCCCATTCAGCATACGGAAGCATAACTGAACTCAAAAGATCTCCATAGATTGTGGTCGTCATTGTGCTAGTAATGCGGTGAATTGGGCCAATCCCATTTCCAGAAAAACACCTCCACATCATAATGTTCCACCTCCCTGCTTCACTGCGGCGGTTGTGTATCTGGGATTAAACTTTTCGCCTCGTGGTCTTCGAACATTGGCTCCTCCATCTACCCCGGAGGTTAAATTTAGACTCATCTGACCCCAATGCATTTTTCCATTGCTGTTCAGTCCAGTTCAAATGGGTTTTTTTTTCCGACACAAACGGTTTTTTTTATATCTATAACTGCTAAGACCATATTCTCGGGCTCTTCTTTTAATGGTGGGAAGACTGGCACCTGTTAAAAGTTCAGTTTTAGCTTCTCTGGGAACTGCTTTAGGGTATTTCGTAAAAAATTTCTTGATTTTTCCAATCTTCTCTTACAGTTGTAATACGGGGTCTTCCACCTTTATGAGTTGTGTGGATGTTACCACTATTAACAATGCGGCAAATCGTTGATTTTGGAATGGAGTACTTTATAGAAATTTCTTTTTGGGAAAGTCCATTTTGAAAATCACTTAAAACTTTTGATTTAAAATCAGAATTGTATTTATTTCCTGCCATTTTTTACAAAATTATTCTTATGATGTTTATGCTTCCAACATCTTATTACAACTATTAAAGAACAATAATTATAATAAATTTGTTTTAAAAAATGTAACGGCCTGAATCTCATATTGAAAAAGAATGCGATTACCGTTATATCCTAGCATTTGTTAGTATAAATTGTTTCGTTAAGAGTAAGAATAATGAGAGTTGCAAATGTTTTGAACATCTGCATTTTGAATACATCTATTATTACTAATTCTTGTTGTTGTTTTAATTTAACGGAATTAATTTTTTTATTTGTTTAGCATAAAACAATGTATAAAGAATAAGTGCGATTTGAAGAAAATAAATCAAAGAAAACAACAAATGTGATCTCAGTTCCAAATGTTTTGACCACTACTGTATAATTGATATATCTACATATATATCGGTTAATATATACTTCCATGTATAATTGTACATAACTACGTATAAACAGTAAGACCAAACAAATTCTATAACATTTATATTATAATTATATATGGTATAACATATAATTCTATATAAATATATGTGGTAAAAATACAAATGCTTTCACTTTTGTTTGTGGTAGAAATTCACAAAAAAAAATCTGTCACTTTCAAATATAGTTATCAGAGAACACAAAAAAAAACAAAATTCGATGTCTTTAAGCTAAGAAAATTGTAAAAAAGCAAAAACTTATAAAAGCTACACTTTTAAAAAAATGTTAAAAGTTAGTAGAATAAATAATGTTTGTATAAGTAAAAAAAAAGTCAGAAAATCTTACAACAAGCAATTAAAAGCCAAAGATAAAAAGTTTTATAACAAAAAAGAATCGAATCGGAATCTCGGTAAATTAACTTTTGTTTCTATCAAAAGTATTTGTCTTCAATCTAAAAATTAATAGGATTTTTAAAAAAATCAAGGCTTGATTTAAATTTGGTTGAATTTATGAAAAATTTTCTATAAATTTTTAAAATTTTCTTAAAATGACGTTATAATTATAAACACTTATTGACTTAATAATCAAACCGAAAACTACAACGTACAATAACAACTTTCTATGTTGCATTAAACGAAAGCTTAGACAGAGATGAGTTCATATTCTGAAGACACTTAAGCGATCGGTTCAGTTGCTTAAGAAATAATTGGAAAACAAAATGTCGTTATACGATAGTTATGAAACTCAGCGTATAAGTCAAAATGATATCATATCTAATTTCCAATTCATTGATTTATATTTAATTTTTTTTATAATTTGGAGTGTGAAACAAAATTGAAGGGCGGATTTCGTAAGAATTTTATGAAGATCAAATTATATCATTATTATATATAACTTTATCAAATTAGATATACCCATTTTTTGTATCAAATTATATCCAGAAGATATTTAAAAACTTTTTGCTTAAATTTTACCGATCATAACATTCAGAGTTCAAGAACAAACTAAAATAATGAGACTTAAAATTATATTTAACGAAGGCTCTGGTCATCAAAATGAGGTAAACATTTTTAAAATTTAAAGATTGTCTTTAAGACTTTAAGATTGAAATACATTATAAGATGTTTTAAGGCTGCTAAACGTGTATCTGAAATCGGCCAATAGTCTATGGTATTTTTAATTAGAGATTGCAAATGGATTATAATCACAATCGAAACCACGATTAATCGCAACGTTTAATCTTTCAATTATGACTTAAAATTTTATTTTTAATACCGCATTTTTATTTAGAACTTTTAAATTGCTACCCTTGATTTTTAAATATTTTTTTTTACAGTTTCCACAGATTTCTCAAATTTCAATTGTGTTGCTATTGGTTAAAGTTTTTTTTTTTATAAAAATAATTTTAAAATTAAAAAATTAAATGTATACAAATGTTTCAAGAAGGTAATTTATAGAGGTTTAATAAGAAATAAACCCAAAAAAAATGTTAGTAAAGGCAGTAAATAATAAATAATAAAGTTGATAATATCAGCAAATCTTTTGCTGAAATCAGTAGGCTGATTCAGTTAAAGTTTTGCTAACACTTAGTTGATTAAAAATTCCTTGCTTAAAGTTAACAATTGTTTGCTGAATATGAGTAGACTAGAAAAATTATACTTTAGTTAATTTATTTGCTAAAAATCACAAACATTTTTTGTGATTCTTTTAAAATAAGTTACAAAATATAAAAATGTTGATACTCCCACATGGACGACATGAATTAATGTATATCTGAAAATATTTAGAAATAATTATATATAACATACAAAATTATCTTTTAACTTACAACCATAGGGTTTTCTAAATGATGGCATATTTCAAAGGAAGAATAATGCCTTAGATAATTCTAGAAACGAAAAGAACAAAATATACAATAATATACAACCCTTTTTTTGCAATAAGAAAAAGGAAACATAAAAAATTACCTAAGATGTGTGTAATTGTCCTTCGCTTTAGTCTGTCTACATGTACGTTTATTTGTTTGTAATTTCAAATTGCCAATTTGGCCACACTACATTAATAATCATTATAAACATTTAGTTACTAATACACATTTAATCTTTATTAAATTTAAATACTTTATTTTGTCTTTAATTTAGTTAATATACAATTACTTTCACAACACAAAATTTAAATTGTTTTAATCCTCATATTTTGTTTTATGTATGAACAACAGATGCTAAGCTAATTTTTCATATGTCTACAAGAGTTGTACTTTTTTGTATCATTTTCATGTCTCTACTATTTCTTGACATGCCGCGACATCTACAGCATAATTTTTTTTAGCAAAATAAATTAGTAAAACATTAATAAAATATTAGTTAAAACAGTTATGTTCTGAATAAGTATAACTAAATTTTAGCCGAAAACAAAATTTTAGCAAAAATTTTTTTGAAAAATAGAATACTTTATTTACAAGACCTTTTACTAACTTTTCTACTAACTTATTTTTTTGGGTGTACGAAAATTCTTTTATTCAAATACAAAACTTTATTTCTGTGTACTAAAAATTTGATCGTGAATTTTTTACAATTCTTTAAGATCTGACTGTTTTTTTTTTTTTAATTTAAGGTTGGTGA
Source organism: Delia radicum (assembly GCA_021234595.1). NCBI lineage: Eukaryota > Metazoa > Arthropoda > Insecta > Diptera > Anthomyiidae > Delia > Delia radicum. The sequence continues at coordinate 65,093,365 of CM037851.1, read as the reverse complement.
TTGACAATTTTTAAAAATATTCAAAAATCACCATATTTATTATTTATATTCTGTCGAAATTTAAACTTTGGTTGCTTATATTTCCATTAGAAGGAGCTTTAAGCCAAAAAAAAAAAAAAATAAAAAAACTTCTTAATGTTGCACTGTTCCATATATCTGCAATTATGTTAAATAATTTCTAGCTGTTCTATGATGTGCCTTAAAGAGTTAATAAATCATATTTCTTGCAGGGAAACTTAAAAAAATTAATATTAATCCAAAATAAATCCTGAATTTAAAATTCTGCTATTAATCGATATTTTTTAATGTAATCGCGATTAAAGAAAACTTCGATTATTTGAAAATCTCCTTTTAATCAACAACCATTAGGGATAATTTATTATTCAATACATTTAAATTCTGAATTTTGAATGCTATATTGGCTCCGACATATGAAATTTTTAAATGTTATGTCAGATTCGTAATCAGCTACCTCTGAACGCCACTAATGAGCATTAATTAAATCAGATAATAATAGAATTTTGGAATCCGCCATATTAGATCCACCATTTGGAATATAAAATTTTTGAGTTCAGAATCAGGCATCCTCAAATCCTTAAAAAAAATTTTAAAATTCAATATATTCATGTTTTGAAATATATTCCCGCCAAATTGGATTAGCCATATTGAATTTAAAAATTTAGTTTCAGATCCGTTATCAGCCACCTCTAAGCCTACCCCTAATGAGTAGTTAAATTAAATCAGTCCATATTATAAATTTTATGAAAAAATAGCTTGTCGCCATATTAATCCGCCAATTTTGAATTTTAAATTTTTGATCTCAGATTTGAACCATCAAATGCAAATACTGTAAAAGCAACTGATTAAAGTTCAACATATTGTTATTTTGAAATTTATGTCCGCAGTATTTTATCCGCTATTTTGAATTTAAATTCTATAAGCACAATTGATTAGAATTCAATATACACATTAAACATTTAAAAAACCGGATTTAGGGTACTTTTAGGTTTACTAGCATAAGGGGGATCCTTATGTTAGTTTCGGCCAGAATTCAGGCCCACCGTGTACTGGCGGACGGACACACAGTCAAATATAATAAAAACATCCAACTAACTCTGTCCATATAATCATTATGATGATCTTCATTATCATCTTTATCATGGATAATAATGATGAGATATTTATTTGGTTTTGGTTGGCTTGGCAAGGAGAATCCAAAGGTGTTACTTGTTAAACCTAAGACTGTTTAATGGCAAACAGTAGTTCCAATATCAGCCTGCATTTGTGTATGACATTGTTTGAATTTTATTCGTGGTTTAACTGCAAGTGGTGTTTATTATGTTGGTCATCACGTTCATTGACACATTTATTTCAACTCGCATTTTTCCATTGTATATTCAATTCATTGACGTTTTTGAAATCTATAAGACGAAAGTTTATTAAATCTTTTTAAGAAGAAATAATTGACTGTGTCATTAGCATTTGGTAAAAGAATTGGAAAATTACACTACTCTACAATTTTCAACTATTTGGGGGAATATTGTTTTGAAAAGTAATCATTTTCGTTTCAAATCCAATAAATTGGAAAGTTTTAGAGGTCGCTGAGAATGTATCTAGAATCAGATTTGAAAAGTTCAAAATGACGGATCCAATAGGGCGGAAATTTTTTCTAGAAAATCATCGAATTATATAAAAATATTTTTTTCTAAAAATTATACATGTCGTTAATACGAAACTGAAATCAGATTTTAAAAATTAAAAACTGCGGATAGTTTGATTCGACACCGATAATTTTCAGAAAATTTGTTACCCATTTCAAGTTTTTAAAATCAGATTTCAGAGTCGTAATCCGCCACCTCTAAAACTTTTACAAAAAAATATTTCATATATTAAAAAAGAAACTATCCGTCATATTGAACCCATATTGTATTTCAGATTCGTACTCAGCGATCCCCAAAACTTTCCAAAATAATAATTTAACGAAAAAATTACTTTTCAAAAAATCTTCCGCCATTTTGGCTCCTTCATTTTGAATTTTTTATATCTGATTTCAGATTTGCAATCAGCGACCCCAAAAGCTTTCCAAATAAATATTTAATACAAATCCGATGACTTTTAAAAAATAATCCCCCTTATTAATTCGCCATTTTGAATTTTTAAATCCAATTACAGATTCGTATTTAGCTACCGCAAAAAATCATCCACCATTTTGAGTTTTCAAAATTTGAAAGTAGAAAATTCTTCGAAAAACTAAAAAAAATATATTTTTTTGGAAAATAGTCCAGCTCACGGGATCTCAATTCTAGACATGAAATATTTTGAGAATCATCATTAAACAAACCAAAGTATATTTTGAGGAGCAGAAAAAATAAACTTTTTTTGAGAGTTGTTCTAATATATATACCAAAGTAACTTTCATTTGAGTATAATCATGTCGGTGGTTGTTTAAGGATATCTTACCGGTATTGCAAGGAAGTTGAAAATTTAACATGTATTGTTTTTTTCTTATAAATTGTAAGTATATTTTTTTTCTTTTAATTGTATGCATAAACTTGCCCTCCCACTAAACTCATTTTAGTACTAAAATTGAAAATCCTTTGAAAATATCCTGAAATATTCAGAAAATAATAATATTTTTATATACAAATATATGATGTATGGTGTAGTGTAAATATAAAAACTGCGGTATTTCAAAAACAACAGATTGTTAAAAAATGTTTCAATAGAGACAATCTGACAATTATAAGACACAAATAATAATACAATTTAAATGGAAAATCACTGATGACGTCTGTCCATAAAAAGACTGAAACTAGTCTAGTCTGATTTAAAAATTAATACTGTTTCTAATTTTTAGAGAAAAACGTTTGTTTTTTTTTCTTAACTTCAACATTTCTAAATTAAATTTTTTCAAATGCATATTAATTAAATATTAATTGCGACTGACTATATGACATTAAAATAACACTGTACTAAAATAAAATGTTTTGTTGCCAGATTTAGAATCAGCGTACCCAAATATGTACTACACTTAGAATACTATGTAGGTAAAGACCACTGCAATTGTAGTTGAAAACAAATGAAATTTCAGTTAAAGAAAGGATGACTTACATTACAGTAAATTCAACTAACATTGTCATTTGTTTTTAATGTTCAAAAAATGACTAACAATTGAAGTAAAAATGAACCACATGGTAGTAAAAAATATGTGAGTTGTTTTTTTAAATGAACTACATGGTTACTAAATATTTAAATTTGTTCTACAAATGACTGACATTTACATTAAAAATAAAGAAACTGTATTACAACAACACATATATTTAAAGCAGAAGTTCGCTGAGTGTACAAAGACAGGCTCTGCAAAAAGTTCTTTTATAAATAGTTCAGGACACTTTCAATGGATTTTCAAGTTTAATTCAAAAAATGTTTAATTGGAATGCCTAGTTTACGCATAGTGTTACATTTTTTAATTTGTTTGCATTCATGTATTTTATAAGGATAAAAGTAAAACACTGAAATTTTCTACTCCCTTAAAATCAGTACAATCAGTGGGTGCATACCAGTACCTTAGTCTATCTCAATATGCTCTCTTTTTATTTGTCCGAACAAAAGAAAACATGTTGCAGAAATTTAAAAGTTTTAAATTAATTTGTATCATGTTTTTAAAAACCAATTTAACATAATGTTAATTTATTGAAAATTGTAACGATAATATAAACAAGAAAAATTAAAATGCATTAAGTTTAAATAGATAATATCAAAATATAAGCAAAATAAAAGTGAGCGTTTTAAGCAACAATTTTGTATCAACATGTTGCAATTAAACGCTGTATACGGTAGCTTCCCTATTTGTATATACTCTTTGCTACAATGTCCTGATTCAAACACCAACATGATTATACTCAAATTAAAGATAATTTTGTGTTGATTTATATTGTTTAAATAATATTCATGATTTTATGGTCCGATTCCGAAAAATCAAGCACAATAAACAAAAAAATGGGTTCTATACTAAGAATATAGAGTATAAAATCCACGATATTTCTATTAAAAAAATGTGTATGTTAAAGCCAAGATTTTTTGCCGTCCAGTAGTGTAATGAAACTGAATTTAAAATAAGTAAATTTTAACAATATTTTAATGTTTGATTTTTTTGATTGTCCAATCATGGGCCATATATTATAAGGATAACAAAAAAAAACATTTAAATCAAATGTATTCATAAGAATCGCAATTTGAACGAGAAAAACAAAAGACTTAAGACACAAGCTTTAAATATGAATTTTAATAAAATTTAACCCATTAATGCCTGACCCCCGATTCCATTGTCCAATATCGATGAAATTTCACACATTCTTTACTTAAGGCTTTGGAAGTTATTTGATATAATTTTCTTTTCGATTTTCCATACTTGGGACATATGAATTAACCATTGATATAAAATAATTCCTTTGTGGGTTTTTAATTAAATTATTTTGTTATGCTCTTTCATGTAAAACTCTTCATTTTTACTTGAAAATAATCGATATTTCAAGCAAGGGTACTTCATAAAACTGTAAATGCGTATTTTAATGGTCATGTCATGAAATCATACCTGTAGCCCAAGTGGTCCTACCCAGCTACAAATTTTTTGCACTTTAAAGAATACCTAACACTATTAGCCAACAATAAAGTTTTCAGATGTGTTGCTTCTCCAATTTTTCAGAGGCGATTTCAATTCTTTCTTTCAATTTTTCAGAATATGCAAATTTGCAGACAATTCAACAGATAATTACCAACTCCCAATTTTACACCAACATTTTTCTAAAGAATTTTAATCCTTTCTCCACCTACCTGTAAAAATCAATTTGATGCAACTCTTACCTGGCTTTAGCTATAATTTTTTTAAGATGGCTCCTTTTTGGGTATTTAAATACCCAATAGGCAGGAATGGGTTAACTATAAATTAAAATATTATAAATTAAAAAAAAAGAAAAATATTTATAAAAATTACAAAATTTGTGGTTTTTTGTTAAAAATTACAAAATTTGTTGTTTTTTGGATTTTTCTTTCTATTTTACTCGTATTATAAATAAAACAAGTACATGTATAAAATTAGTTTTACCAAATTTTGTTTTATACCCTCTACAAATGTTACAAATGAACATTACAGAGATGAAAGAAAATTTTTTTGACGTGAACATTTTTTTTTGTATGTAAAAATATATATTTTTGTGGTGAAATAAAATTTTCGAGATAAAAATTGTTTTTGTAAAGAAAAAAATTTTTTTGTGGTGAAAAAGTATTTGTATGGTAAAAAAAAATGTTTGAGGTTTAATAAAAATTAAATTGAAGGTGAATTTAAAATATTATTCACCTATTAGCGTCTGGTGGAAAAATATGATGATATATTTTATACACCAGACGCTACTATGAAATTGTATGGAAAATTTCGAGGTACCTTCACATTTTTACTCATAACTTTGGAACCGATGTTACTCACTTTCAATACCAAACTTTTTGGGATTATATACATCAATCTAGGCATGAAATAAGCAGCCACTATTACGTTTTCGCGCTGTGAGCGCAAGTTAATATATTTTTTACTCGGAAACAACATATAGAAAATCGGATCAGTTTTTCTTTCGCTCAGGTTTTTGTTTTTGGTTTTGAGCGAACTAAAAAATAAAGTTACCTACTTATAGACATAGTGAAAATCGTGTAGATTTTTTTTATAAAAAACACAAGTTTTGTTTTTAATTTTTGAATTTACTTGAGTACCTTTTTATGCAAATTAAAAATTTCAAAATCCGGCTACTAAAGAATGCTAAATTATTTACTGTCTATAAACAAAAATATTTTTTGGTACGTGAATGATCTTGCACTCAAAAAATTATTAAAATCACTGAATTTTAAGTTAAAAAGTGTGTACGTTTTCTATTAAATAAACTGCAATGTGTTGTTATTTTTAACTGTTAAATGTAGTAAAACAAGCAATTACAAATGCAGTTAAAACAACATTAAAAACATTTAAAAAAAAATTATTAATAAAAAGAAAATTGTGAATATTCTTAGCTATATTTTATTTTTATTACACTACACTATTGTTAAACATTATTTTAATTATACACGTATTACAATATTTTTCCAAATCATTATTGCCACATACATGCCTGTCTGTCCTCTTTAATTTATTTTCATCAAATTGAATTAACATAAAAAATATTACAGAGCTGAAAGAAAAGAAACACAATATTTTATAATATTAAATTAAATTAATGTATGTTCTCTAATGATAAAAACTACAGCAAAGAAGATTTCACTTGCGATATGTCTTCCTCGGTTTTTTTTTCTTTACTAACAAAAAGAAACAAATATTCTTCCCATATTCCTTTACTAGAAAATCGACCTATTTTTGTTCTCAAATTTTGAGTGCAAAATATTAAGTAAATTCAGTAGTTTTGTAAGTTTGGTAATATTTATATGTAAAACAACTGCAATTGCAGCTCTGATGGCCGAATTTATTGCCAATCGGATGTTTCGGTTATTACAGAAATTTGGTTGAGGCAACTGAAATTATGTTGTTATAATTAAAATTATGATGCCTAAACTAACTTTTAGTTGCTACTCAACAAACAAACAAAAAACTAAAAATGTTGGTAGGAATTTATTAAAAATTACACTTCACATGCTATCCCCTTTTTGGTGATACGAATTGTAAAATTTTTGTAAATTCTCTTTTGAAAATGACAAAAACTTTGAAATAGTAGATATGAGTGGATAGGGGTGGATAGCGTGTGAATCAAGCTTAAAACAAAGACATACGTATTTGAAAAGGCGATTTTTTTAAATGTTAAAAAACGAATCACAAATGCAGTAAAAACAACTAACAAATGCAGTAAAAACAACTAAGAATGTTGTAAAAATAACTGACAAATGTTTACTACAAAAAGATCTGTCAAATTGGTAAAAACTACTGTTTTAACAGTTGTTTTTTTTTTGCGGTACTCTTAAAATATGTTTTAATCAAAAAATTGTTTTTATTTAATTGAAATAAAATTTTTTTTTGTAAGTTGTTGTGTTGTAAGTGTTTTTAGAATACTTTCTATAATTTCTATTATTTTTGTATTGAAAAAATTAAAAAATTCATTTTGGGGAGGAAATGTTCAATTTTACTTCCCTCAGGATTCGCGCATGGCATAGGTAATTAAATAATTTTCATTAAAATCAAAGAAAAATAGATCAAATTTGCCAGCAAATATACGGTATACTTTTGTTTTTGTGTGTACCGCAACCGCAGAAAAAACACATTCGATAAAATATCGATTCAAATTGACACGAGCTATTTTTGTGGATGTTGTCGCGTACTGGCTAACTGTTACACAGAAGGTTGCGGGTTCGACCCGCAATTTTTAATTTTTTTTTTTAAATAAATTCTCCTAAACGGCAGACCCTGTGCAGAATTATTCAATGCATTTTTTTAAAACCACAATTAGAATTTTTTGTTTTGTTCTTTTCAGAACAAAGTCAAAGTTAATTAAATTCATATTTTCTGTTGTTTTTGTTTTACAACATAACCAATAATTAACCATCCACAAGAATAGATAATAAATTCGTTACAAAAAATATATAAAGCACTTGTATTTGAAAGAAAAAAAGATTTAAGATTTCATAACGATTTGCGATGAGCTCTACTTATTTTCCTCAGTTAATTGAAGTTTATTTAATAGAACTTTACTAAACAATGTTTTTTATATTTGTTATATTATTAATTTTTTTATGTTTGTTTTAAACAACTATGTATAATTTATATTAACAGTTAAATCTTAACTATCAGGATTGACTAAATCTATAACGAAATGTACTAGAATTTGATTTGAAATCTACTAAGGAAGTAACAATAACCGTAGTGTAAGAGTGACAAAACTTTTTAGTGGCATTTACATTAGACACGTAATACAGTTTTAACTAGATTTCCAAATATACAGTGTCGCGCAAAACAAGTATCAAACCATGAGTAACTATTTGATTTGAAATATTTATCTTACAGGTCGGTTAGAAAAAAAAATTTTGATTGGATCTTTTATACTATTGAATGGAGTATATAAAGGGTGTTTTTTTATAGAGTTATAGAACTTTGAAATGGAATAAAACAAAGTTATTCGAAAGAAAATCTTCTGGCATTAAAATTTAAATATGACTTCTGGCATATGACCGCCACGGCTGGCTCGGACGTAGTCTAATCTGGAGGTCCAATTTTCGATGACTTCTTTTGACAATTGTGGCCGTATATTGGCAATAACGCGGCGAATGTTATTCTCCAAGTGGTCAATCGTTTCGGGCAGAAAATAGTCCAGCGGCATTAATTAGCAATAACTTAGAGGCCAATTCACGGGTCCAAAACGTGAAACTATGCGGTTACCAAACGTTTCCTTCAATAAATCAATTGTGGCACCAGCTGTGTGATATATTGCACCATCTTGTTGAAAGCACAGCTCCTGCACATCATGATTGTTCAAGTGATGAACGAAAAAGTCAGTAATCATGGCTCTAAAGCGGTCACCATTGACTGTCTCAACATACACTTGAGGATTATCATCACTCCAAATACGGCAGTTTTGTTTATTGACGTAGCCATTTAACCAAAAATGAGCTTCATCGCTAACCAAAATTCGCAAAATTCGTGCGCGACACGTATTTCGAGCAGATCCATGATTTTCAAAACAAATTTGCACAATTTGGAAGCCTTGTTCAGGTGTCAGTCTCTTCATTTTGAAATGCCAAGCCAAACTAAATCACTTAACAACTGACAAAATGGCCGCCAGTTAAAAAGTGTTGTAACTTAAATTTCTATACGTGTATAAAAAACACCCTTTTTATATGAAGTATTAAAAAAAAGCGATGAATATAAATATGTGGTAAATTTCAAAAAAAAAAAATATATGGAAGATCCTAATACAGGGGGTGGCAAGACTTTTTAATTGCGCGTCACAAAGAGACAAATTTTGCCCGTAAAAACGTTGCAAGAAATAAGCGGCCTGAACACCAAATCGTTAAAATTCTGAATTTTTAAAGTTCATATTCTTTAAAATTGCAAATACCTAATAGAAAATATTTGAAAATAAGTTACAAAGATTAATTAAGAAAAGTTATAAAACTATTATTTTCATAAAATTGCAAAATTGTTTTGCACAGCCTCATATAGGGAGCTACCATATTTTTGTTTAGATTTTCTCACATACTTATTTCGATCGGGTTTTTTTTATAATCTTCCTAATATATACTCTATTTAATAATATAAAAGATCCGGTCAAAATATTTTTTCTAACCCACTTGGAAGATGAAATATTTCAAATTAAACATTCACAAGTTTGATATAATTTTTATTAAAAATAAAAATTATGTTTTTTTGACCTTTAATTGCCCAATGAAATGAAATGAAATTTAAGTTCGAGGCCATACTCTATTTCTATTTCTTTATTACGATATTGTCGTAGAAAATAATCTATAGAGTTTTTGTTTTCAAATTTATTAATCGATCACTTTCAGGAATGTGTTGATAGATCTATTTCGGGCATTTTCTAGGTTCCCATCATCAGAACACGTTTTGAAAGAAGTGACAATCCCATGCCAACATCAAACATTCATATAACCTAATTTTCCCACTAAATGAGAACTAATATAAGTATGTGCTCGAAGTTAAAGATTATCACCATTGATCAAACATAAATTGAAAATTGCTCATAATGTGCAAGATCTACATCTACATTTACGTCAGTGGGTTTCTATCCACCTCAGTCTCTCTCAATCTGTCCTCTTTTTATTTGTTCGTAAGCTCGCACCGAGCAAATTAAAACATGTTGCAGTAATTTAAAGTTTAAATTAATTTTTATCATGTTTTTGAATAATAATTTAATAAAAATAAAAATTTAATAAAATGTTTATTTATTTAAAATTTTAACAATAAAATAAGCAAGGTAAAATTAAAATATATTAAATTTTATTTTTTATTTTAAAAAATAACAAAATATAATCAAAATAAAAGTGAGTGTTTTAAGCAACATTTTTGCATCAATATGTTGCAATTATATGTTAGTGTAAACAAAATGTTTTTATAACCTCGCCCGAGTTCAGTTGGTAAGCATAAACAACGCTGTGTACGGTAGCTTCTCCATTTATATATACTCTTTGTTTACATACACTCATGGAAATAAATCAGAAAAAGCTACTAAAAATTAGTTAAAATTAACGTTGCAGAAAAAACTGCTAAAATTAGGAAATATTTTTTGCTAAATATTAATAAACAAAAGAACAGCAAAAATAAAAATGTTAACTTTACAAAATTTTAGTTATATTCGCGTTGCATTTCAGTTAATTGAAAATACAAATTTACTTTGCTAAAATCAACAGAAATTTTTGTTTAAAAAATTTTAGATTGCTGGTTTAAGAAAGCAGATTTTTTATTAGCACAGCAAAAAAACTCTAAAAAAAATTAAAAATTTGACATTTTTATGCTTTTTTTTGTATACTAATATTTAGCAATTTAATTTTTGCTGAATTTAGCAGATTAATTTGTTACTTTCAGAAACATAACTAAAAATTCGTAGGTTTAACAGATTTATTTTTGCTATTCTTATCTTACTTATTTAGTAAAAAAAAATGTGTCAATTTTACCAGTTTTTTCTGCAACGTAATTTTTAACTAATATTTAGTAGCTTTAGCAAAAATGTTTACTAATTTCTTTCTATCAGTGTATGATTTGTTGCTTTTGTTTTATGCGACACTACAGTTCGCGTATTTTTTATACAAACCACACTCCCATAAAAATTATAAAATTTCTTCCAAACGAATTGTGTTGCCACAACTCCCAATTCGGTTACAACAACCGAATTCAGTTGTGACAAATGAATTTGCGAGGTTGCAGCAACCGAATCAATTCGGTTGCATGAAATTCTTTTGAGACAACATATGATCGAAATCTAGCCTAAACTGGATTTCGTGTGTAATGTAAATGCAGCTTTACAAAAACATAATAATATACCCAGAGTTGTATAGATTATAATTGAATTTGATGAAAGAGTATATACAAATAGAGAGACTACACTTCCCACGCCTCTCAGATAAAAAATATCGAACTCGGGCAAGCAAATGAAAACATTTTGTTTTACACTAAAAAATAATTACAACATGTTGATACAAAATTGTTGCTTAAAACGCTCACTTTTATTTTGCTTATATTTTGTTGTTTTCTATTAAAATTTAATGTATTTTAATTTTCTTTTGCTTATTTTATCGTTAAAATTTTAAATAAATAAAAATTTTATTAAATTATTATTCAAAAACATGATAAAAATAAATTTAAACTTTTAAATTACTGCAACATGTTTTCATTCGCTCGGTGCGAGTTTACGAACAAATAAAAAGAGGGCATATTGAGAGAGACTGAGGTGGATAGAAACCCACTGATTTGATCCAAATCTTCGTATTAGTTTCAGACAAATTATGAATTCATTTAGTTATGATTTAAAAACGCAATGCAGTGGTATATCTTCTCTGGATGTCCATTAAATCTAGTGTTTACTGTTTTTATCGTATTAATAACCTTTATTTATGATACGAGTACAAATAAGATTTTGCAATAAATGAAAATTTTGTTTAACAAACGGATGGATTTAATAACATCATTATTAAAATAATCGTACAAGTGTTGCTGTCTGTCCGTCTGTCTGTCTATTCGCTGCTATTTTTTCACATTTTACAGACACTCAGTTAATCAGTTAAGTTTGCTATTTGTTTTTAATTCTATTATAATTTTTTTTTTTTTTTTGGCTAATTAACCAAGTGTGAAAAATTTATTTTTATTACCAGTCTTCGTCTTCTTCTTCTTGTTTTATGGTAACAATATTCATTGGCTTTGAAGTTCTGGGTTACGAGCATTTATCTATGATATTGCGACACATCGGCTGTATTTATTTATTAGCTTTTTAGGCAAATTAAAAATTTCCGTTATTGCGTAAAATATTTATAACACAAAATATGTAATTATTTTGTGGCCAAGATCACTTAGTGAAACTTAATAAGAATAAAAATTAGCTAATGTGTTTCAGTTCCATTATTTCCATAGCAAATCAAAAATCATTAACTGATTTGCCTTAGAATCCAAATTTGTCTGCTATTAAGAAGGACAAGTCAGCTCAATGAAGTTTGTCAGATGTTGGTGTACACTAACAAGGCGAGTCTCCCGATGGGTTATCTTCGATCTTAATGGCACTCGGATATAGGATAAAGGAGAAAAAAAAATGAGGCACACATATTTTTTTTAGCGGTCCAATCTCATATATATTGGTTAAAAAGTGGAGTCACAAATTACACCATTTTAAATTTTTTTTGGTTTATTTCGTATCGTTTAAAAAGAAAAAAAAAATAAGTCAATGGGATACCAAATGAAAAAGATTTTGAAGACGCATTAACTGGTATAGGAAATATGTCCAACAACTTCTAAGTAGTTTTGTTATTTAAAAAAATGTGTTTTAAATTATGAATTTAAATGCCAATTTAATGTAGTCGAGGGGGTGTCTGATCTGTTTCCGATATTCCTAACTGTTCTTTTTTTATGCGACTTTTCCTAAATACCTTTTTCACATATAATACACCGTTGCAACAGTAGCAAATAGTTAAACTGCAATTTCGGATTTTCGCCATCACGCCAAAATTAGCTTTAAAAGGACTTTAAATTTTAACAAAATATTAAAACACTTGTACTGATGATATCAAATGAAAGGTTAGAGCCTCTGCTTTAAAAAAATATTGATTTTAATTTTTCAGGAAAAAAATTTCAAAAATGTCCTTGAACAAATTCAATTCTTTATGACATTTTTGTCCAAAATAAAATATATATAAAAGCTCGATATACTAAACATGTATAAACTCATGCATGCTCATATATGAAGTCATTCGAGGTCAGACATGTCCAGATACTGCCACTCATGTCCAGATACTGCCATACATGTCCAGATACTGCCATACATGCTCATTAGGGAAACAACTTTTTTACAATTTTTGAAAATATCAAAATGGCCCTATCCAAACCAACTGTAAGCTGAACAATCGGCTCTACTCCGAGAGGGCGACTGACCTTAGGTGGCGTGACTTGTGTGGTGACAAGGCACATCTGGCCGGCTCTGGATCTGGGGCAAACGAGGGCGGTCCTGTCGCTTTCCAGGAAGTAAATCTCTGAAATGGTGGCGGTGATAACCGGCTGGTGCTCACGGAGCCGTCTACCACTCCGACCTAACCTAACCTATCCAAACCATGTAGTGCATAAAAAAACAATAAGAACTGCATATTTAGATTTTCAATATCGTTAAAAAAGGTTCCGCGTCAAATGCAAATAAGTTAGGGATCAGTAAGTTCTAAAAAAATAAAAATATTTTCTTTATAATTTCATTAAATGATAAATAAATTATAAGTTTTTCCATTAAATATTGAATAATATTCTGTATAAATTCAATTACAGGCTTTTAAATACTTTATGGAGCACAATAAATTTCCATTTATAAACTTTAAAACTATACCACCGATTAGTAATGCTAGATGGAATTCTAGAGCAATTCTTGCGATTCTAGCTTACATACTAATTCCAAAATATCGTAGCAAATTATATGCAATATGCGAATTTATATGTGGCCCTTGGTCCAACATTTGGTTTTCAGACCATTGTTACAATAAAAATGACTTCGAAGACTTAAACAAATCATTATCGGGCCCCAGGAAAAAATTACACATTCCAAAAAGAAGGTGATGCCCACACTTGCTTACATATCTCATTGCCAAATTTAGTAACTGCAATACCAAACTCATTCCAACGATAGAGTCAAAAAAGCAAGTAGTATTGTAATCAATTCTTTAAATTTAAACCAGAAAGCATGAAATCAATAACAAAGTAATTATTTACTTAAAAGAAAATAACAATGTTATTAACTTATATGTTTAACTTTTTGTAATCAAGATTAATCATATACTTTTTCTGAATAAAAGGACGTCATTGGAAGTAGTTCCTCATTTTGAAAAAAGAAGTTATACAATTTTAAAGAATTTATCTTATATATTTTTTCAAACAAATTTTTATTTGCAGGAAAATAATACTAAAAACAGAAATTGCATGTTGCCTAAATTTTGTTAAACTGTTAGTTTAGGTATAAATGAGGGAAGCGCACGTGAGCAGAAAATTGTGAGTGGAAGTTGAAATTACTGACGTTATCGTAAGTGAGTGTAAAAAAAATTTCGAGGGTGATTGTGCGTGAGTCATATTTTTGTTTTTCAATTTTGAATCGTTCTTTTTTTTTTTTGAAAAATTTATATTTCCGTGGTTTATAGCTCCAAAATTATGACAAACCCATGTTATAATAACACTTCTATGTTTCACTTTTTAGGATTTTATTTCCGTATGAGTTATGATCGTTATATTTGAGCGACTTAGGAGAATCACGTGTGAGTTAAAGTTGAATTTACTTATGGAACTACTTCTTTTTTTTTTAAATGTAAGTACTTCTTATTTTTTCTAGGGAACTATTTATTTATTTTTTTTGTGTAAGTACTTCGTAGTTTTACAATGGAACTATTTCTTTATTAAAAAATGTATGTAGTTCTTAAAAATATAAAGTATAAAGTTCTTCGGTAAAAAAAATAATCAATTCTCAAGAATCAATTATTTTAGTATCACGCCCTGTTAAAATAATCGAGTAGGTAATCTATTAAGGAAGGCGTTCTGTCCAAAATACTTGATTACAAACCCGCTTATCTTTTTGGAAATTTTTTGCTGGGGCTTTACTAATGCTCAGAAATGCTTTCTAAGACATTGGGTGAAAGATGAATCACGAATTCCAAAAACACAACGCAGCAACATTTGTGCAGAACGCGCCATCAAAGTCGTACAAAATATTGTCCCCCAATGCAAATCAACACGAACTCTTAATCTTAAGTTAATTTCACTTAACAAAGATAGTTTTTAGATTGTGATTTTGATTATAATCATATAATTACATTAAGAAATGTAAATAGTTAAATAATTATAAAATAAAAAATTTTGAAAAAATAAAAAAAAAATCTTAAAGGACTTTCAGAAATTGGCTTCGACGCGGAACGTTTTTGTTCCGAAATGACCTGAGGAAACATTTTTTGGTTTCAGCACAACATTGGCTACAGCGTGGTGATAGGGCCTTATTTTGGTTGTACCCCTAATGCTCATATGAATTCATATGTGATCATACATGTACAAATTACCTCAATTTTCGTTAATGTACACATATGACCATGTATGGAAATATATGGACATTAGGATGTCCCTTAAAGCAACGATTTGTCGATTTTCGTTCATTACAGCCCCCAGTTTTATTACAAATGATTCCAAATGGAAATAATTATTTTTTTTTTAAACGGTCTATTTTAGTAGTAGTAGCAAGACGGTTGAAACTGGCCCATTTTGGAAAAATAATGTATTGTTATTAAAAATTCCCAAAATTCGGAATTTCTAAAAAAAATTTAAAAATTTTTTATTTTAATTGTCTATTTAATATACTCAAAATTATTCAGACATGGAATTCTGACTTCATCGGATATCATTAAACCACTTTAGCCAGGTATCCAAAATGACCCACGAATTTGATAAAAATGCAGAAAACGATTTTTTTTTTTTTAAATTAATTTTAAAGATTTTTTAAAATGCCTAATTTGCAGATGTCGGTTGCTATTTTTATAATATAATAGTAGTTATTAAACAAAAAAAAAACAAAACTGGAAAAATTATAATTCGTGTTTGTATTTGGGGCTACTCCTTTAAAGGATATTTTATAAAAATATTTTATTTTGTCAAAAATTGAACAAAATTTTAATGTATTCATCAAAGTTTGCATAAGTTACTTAAATTTATTAAGAATATAATTATCTTTATTGCTATTTAAAAAATAGTTGACCCAAAAAAGACCCATGAAACTTAATTTTAATTATGATTTAAAGCTTTTTAATTGACAACAAAAAATGTTAACATAATAAAAATAATTAATTTATGTAAATTGATCCATATAGGGTTAATTTTTACACAAAAATATACCCACTAGGAAATTTACACATTTAGAATAACACATTTAACAATTTTCGGAAAAATACAATGGAAAAAATCGGAAAAAAAAGATTTCATTCTGAAATTTACAGGGAATATTAAGGTTATATTGAGCTTTAAGAAAATATTTTTTTCAGATTTTGCGACTTGTACGAAGATGGTGGAAAACATAAATTAAGTAAAAAAAAACAAATTTTAAAAATAAAAAAAAATAAATTTAAAAAAATAATTTTTAAAAAGAAGGCTCAAATATCTTTAAAATAAGGTATTAAACTCTAAAATCCATACACTACCCAGGAAAACTTGCTATTACCATAGAATGGGAAATGGAAGAAGAAAACAAGAATCAGAAGTACTTATAGTTGAGGCCAAGAACACCTGATTTTAACATGGGGGTGTCATAGGAGGCAAGGCCTTGCCTTGTGCTTACATATAGGGACAAAAATAAGACGTTACAAAATATGTAGTGAAATCACCAGTTACACATAAGTACTTATTTCATTTCTTATTTGTAGCATCAAAAGTAATGCTTAAAGCCATTATATGACGTATTACTTGTAAGGATGTTAATAAGTAGTTATTTATAGGTGCAAAAATAAGTACGTATTAACATGTACCTAAATAAGAAGGTATTAATAGGCAATAAAATAACTAGTTATTAATAAGGACAATTATAACTAGTTATTAATAGCTTTTGTTTTGTGAGAGTCGTATATGTATAACTATATATTTGTTTGTTTAAATAAATTGCATTTAAATTATTAATTATGATATATTATGAATCTTTATAAATATACCTTACAAAAAAGTAGTTACTTATCACCTTACAAGTACCTTATTTCTTTGGCCCTTCCTAATAAGCAGGTATATAAAACAATATTAGTAAGACATAATTGTTTAGCTTCCAAAATAAGTAGTGATGTATGTTCATATCAGTAAGGTATTATTTCAGACCTTCAAAATAACAACAAATGTAATGGATAGTCA
This sequence comes from Delia radicum, assembly GCA_021234595.1. Taxonomy (NCBI): domain Eukaryota; kingdom Metazoa; phylum Arthropoda; class Insecta; order Diptera; family Anthomyiidae; genus Delia; species Delia radicum. The sequence continues at coordinate 65,076,282 of CM037851.1, read as the reverse complement.
TTACTACGAAAGGTCTGAAATAAGTGATAATAAGTAACTTATTATTTTTGCTATTCCAAATAAGCAGATATTTAACACAATATTAGTAAGGCGTTGTTTTTTATCTTACAAATAAGCAGTTACATATATTCATATTAGTAAGGTATTATTTCGGACCTTCAAAATAACAAAAACTGGAATGGATAGTCATTACTTTGGAAGGTCTGAAATAAGTCCTACCCATTACCAAAGTTTTGCTGAGTAGTTTTAGAAAACCATTAGTTTAAAAGTTGTCATGTCGGAAGATTTTTCACGATTTTGACGATTTTCAAATGCACATAATTTTTTCTGGAAACACATGTTAAATATTTTTTTGAAAGACATCGGAGATATCAAAGTCAATTTTTAGCAAAAATCGTACGGTCTGACATGGAATGACTCATATACGAGTTTCATTAAGATCGAAGAAAAACCATCGGGAGACTCTCATTGTAAGTATTAATTCAGCACTTTTCTAAATGTACAGCAGAAATTGAAAATGCATTTCAATGCCGAGTAGAAGTGCTATATGATATGATGATATTTTTCGACTTTACTAAAAACTATTATTATTTTTATCAAAATCATTATTTCTTCGCATTTTTACCTAAATTTACCAATTAAAATTAAATCAGATTAATTTTATAACTGAAATTGGGTTATTATTAAACAGTAAACAGTGAAAACTAGAATTCCTAAATTAATTTAAAAAAGCTTCATATTTCAAATGAAAATTTTTCATTAGTCGTATGAAATTTTTAATAAATAATATGAAATTTTTCATTACATTTTACGAAAAACATCATTATGTTAATGAAATGTTTCAACGGAGGAGTTCCACTGACAATTCATAGATCTATCATCAAATTTTAATAACGATATCAAACATTTCATTAAAAAAGATCATGTAAAATATGTTCAATTATAGAACAAAAACGTCTTAAATAATAAGTGCGCCTATGACTTTTACAAGGCGCAAATGTCATAAAACTTTCAATGATAAATACGTCCACTGAAATTTACGTCCACACAAAATTATTCTAAAAAATACAAAAAAATTTAAATACTCATAAACAGGGCAGCGATTTCATGTACAAAAATTCGAATAAATGCGCTTAAAATATGCAAATCGAAATATGCACTTAAAATCTAAAACTGTTCACTAGAATTAAAAAATATGCACTTGAAATATGTGGATTTTTAAAAATCGATTTAAAAATGAAATACAATATAAATATTTAACAAATGTCAGCAAGATGCTATCTTAACCCATTAGTGCATGATACTCCAGATCTTAATGAAAGTTGTATATTTTAATGGTAAATGGAAAATAAGTGAACACCTATTTCGAGGTTTTTCCATATTTTTACTTTTTACGATATTATTATTTAAAATTGTCGTTAATATCTAATTTTTATTTAAAATTTAATATCAAAATATCAGAGTTCGTCAGAAAAGTATAAAATTTCTTTGTTAATGGAATCTCATCACTTCTTAAAATGTTTTCGCATTAATAAAAAATGGCGTTATTTTTTTTCCATTTCATATGAGCGCGGCTGCCAAAAACAATAATTTAGGATCCCTTTTCCTACAGAGCAAAAAGCGCTGAACGGAAAAAATTAAATTATTTAAAAAAACTTATATAGTATTTTTTTATGACACACAATCAAAAAGTTTAGCTGAGAAAAATGGTAACTAAAATTTTAGCTGAAAACACAATTTCAAGAAAAAATTTGCTGAAAAATAGTATACTTGATTTACAAGTCTTGATTCACAAGAAATAGTATACTTGATTTCTACTAACTTATTTTTGTGGGTGTACGATTTTTCGTAAAAATCGCTATTTTTCCTAGCTTAAACCTCATTGAGGCACGTGTTAATATTATCAGATTGATCTAGCGAATCACATTTTCTAGCCTATTTGCACATTTTGGGAGGATATCCCGATGGAAAATCCAAAATTGATTTCTTGTGACGACACTATTGTAGCATTTTTCGTAGCTCAAAATAATTTTTCATTGTGTGTTAAAAAAAAATTTTTTTTTACTATTTTTTACAAAATTTATCCCTTAAAAACTTTTAGACGGTTCGCGATACATCCATACATACCATTATTCTCCGGTGGTAATTTATTTGTATTGTGTGTGATTAAACAATTTATTTTTAAAAGTTTTTGAAAAAAGAGAGTTTTCCGTCCACTCTATTGCCTAAACTTTGCACTTTAAAACTGGGGAAAAGGTTGTTTTTAATAGTTTTTGGGCATAGAATCTAATGTTGAGTACAAATTTCGTATAAATACATCCCTTTTTAGTCTGTAGTAAAATGCACCCTAAATCAGCGTTGTTGGCTACCGCGGAAGGAGTTGAAATTTAAAAAAATAATTACAAAATTTTTTTATTGATGCAAAAACATTAAGAAAAGTGATAATATCAAAAAATCAAATTTTAGTGACGAACTCTAAAGTTTTTGTATACAATTTGATGTGGGCTTTTCTCAAAAATATTTAAAATAAAATTAATTTTATTTTAGGCACGTCAAGTTTTTCTTTCTATTTTTTTTTTTTTTTGGACTGAGTTAATCTTTTAAGTGATAAGAGTTTGTGTAATACCAAATGGAATCCAAAAGTGGAAAGCCAAAACAAAAAAATATATATATCAAAAAAGCGAGCTTGTTTTCAAACGATTTTTTTTTTTTTAATTTTTAACTTTGCGTAAAGTAACAATTTGAAATAAAGAACTATAACCAAAAAATGACCATTATAAAATAAAAAAATTTCGAAATTTATTGAAAAATAAAATTAGTATCAAAGGATTTAAAAATGTTTGACAAAAGCCCATATGAGTCATTCCTTGTCAGACCGAACACCTTTTTTACAACACCTCTTCCAATTTACTTTAAATTTAAACATTAAAAAATAAAAATGAAATTTATTCAGGATCGAGGCCATACTCTATATTTCTTTATTAGGATATTGTCCTAACAAATAATCTATAGAGTTTTTTGTTTCCAAATTTATTATTTGACCCTTTCAGGAATGTGTTGATTAGGGTGGGGCGATTTGAACATCTTAATGGGCGCTTCTCGTTTCTGATTTCGAACTATAAATGGAGCCACAGGAAATAAAAAGCCAAATGCGCGGGGTCAAGGGGCGTGGCAAAAAAAAAATTTTTTCAAATCTTCTTCAAATTATCTTTAATTCTAGGGGGTGACCGGCACAACTTTTTTATCGACCCGGCCTAATGGACATATCTCAGGAAGTAGAAGGAGCAAGATTATGGTATCAATCTCTTCTTTGGAACATTCTCTAGCAGATTAATGCATAAGTCATATTTGTGGGTGGGGTTTAAGGGGTTAATTTTTAATAGGGCTTTTTTGGCGTAAAGTTAAAATCTGGAAGCTCGATTTTCACCGTAGGCGTATGGTCCAGTGGACTTTTTTGCTCAGTACAATCCCAAGAATCAGAAACGCGAAGCGCCCGTTAAAATTCCATACTAATCGCCCCACCCTAGTGTTGAAAGATCTATTTCGGGAATTTTCTAGGTTCCCATCATCAAAACACGTTTTGAAAGCGGGTAACAATCCCATGCCAAACATTCATATAAACTAGTTTACTCACTTCATGAGAACTAATATATGAGCTTGAAGTTAAAAATTATAACCATTGATCAAAAAATAAATTGAAAACTTGTTTATTGTGTGCAAGGTCCACCTCTGCTGGATATTCAATACACGTTTTTTGTTTATCTCTCCTTTTTATATTTTGTTTCGTTTATAGACAAAACAGGGTAGTAAACTAGACTGTACTTTGTCTTTTATACAAGTTTGATATAATTTTTATTCAAAAATAAAAATCAATGGTTATAATTTTTAACTTCAGTGGTTATAATATTTAACTTCAAGCTCCTATATTAGTTCTCATGAAGTGAGTAAACTAGTTTATATGTAAGTTTGATTTTTTTTGAAAGGGCATTTGAAAATCGTCAAATTTGTGAAAAATCTTCCGACATAACAACTTTTAAACTACTTCTTTTTTAAAACTAGTAAATGGATTTTAAAGTTTAATACCTTATTTTAAATGTATTTGAACCGTCTTTTTAAAAATTATTTTTTTTTTTTTTATTTATTTATTTTTTTTATTTTTAAAATTTGGTTTTTTTACTTAATTTCTGTTTTCCACCATCTTCGAACAAGTCGAAAAATCTGAAAAAATATTTTCTGAAAGCTCAATATAACCCTAATATTCACTGTAAATTCCAGAATGGAAGTCGATTGGATTCTGTTTTTTCCGATTTTTTTCCATTGTAATATCACTAAAATTCTAACGGCACATAGAAAAAGCAAAACAAACAATATTAGTTTGCTAGTGTGTGCATGCATTAACATTTTCGTTAACACGCTTGAAAATATAATGTTCACATACAAAATGTAATTTTTCGTGGTACTACAATGGAAACAAATCGCAAAAAAAGTAGAATCCATTCGACTTCCATTCTGAAATTTACAGGGAATATTGAAAATATAATGTTCACATACAAAATGTAATTTTTCGTGGTACTACAATGGAAACAAATCGCAAAAAAAGTAGAATCCATTCGACTTCCATTCTGAAATTTACAGGGAATATTAGTTAAAAAGTTGTCATGTCGGAAGATTTGTCACGGATTTGACGAACTTTAAGTGCACATAACTTTTTGAAAAAAAATGTTTAATTTTTTTCTGCAAAAATGTGTCAAATATTTTTTAATGAAGAATAAATACTAAAATTTTGAAAGACATCAAAAAGACAGCAAAGTCAATTTTAAGCAAAAATCGTACGGTCTGACATGGAATGACTCATATACCATAATCGTAATTTTTAATAAAAAAAAATTCTGTATTCTATTTAACAACATTTTTTTGTTTTATTTCACAATTTAAAGTCAACACGTGTTTTTGATCTAATAAACTCAACAATTTATATAAATTGTGCATGTTTTTTAAACAGCCTACATATGAAACAAAAATCTCAGACACGATTTTGTTTTATTTTCTAATTTCAAAGTAAATAATAAAAAACAATTGCGTGACCCTTTTGTTACAAACAAAAAAAATTTTAATTAAATAGACTTGTAATTGCAAGACTAAAACTACTACAAAATTGTAATAAAACAAACATTTAAATTTAGATGAGACTATAAAATTAAATAGAACAAAGTCTTTTACGAGTACAAATATTTGTAAAGAAAATCAGTTAAAAAACCAAAAAAAAAAAAAAATGATTATAAATATTTTATCAAAAAATCAATTGAAAAATATTTTATTGATTTCAACCATAAATATATAAATATAATTATTTTAAATTGGCTACATAGGAAGAGGAAATTTATAAACTTTAGTTGTAATAAATCTAGTTAAAAAGTATAAGTTTTAAATTTAATATTAAATGCAGAGGCGTTTTAATAATAGCGGTAATAAGTAACGAAATGTTCCTCATTGTACCCTTTCGGCTTTTGTCTTGTTGTTGCTCGAATATGTCAAAACTGTCATCGAGTTTAATTTTCGCTATCACTATTTTAAAAAAGTTTCGACTTGAATGCACACATTTTTCTTGGTTTTTATTGTGTCATTTCAAAAACGTAATACTAAGTATGATTTTTCGTAATCTTAAAAAGTGAATAACAAACAAGTTTTAAAGATCTTTTCAAATCGGATTTTTGTAATCGTTAATAATGTTATTAAAAATTTTAATAAAACTAATTGAAAATCAAAAAAGAATTTATTTTTGCTCAATAAAAATAAAAGTAATTTTTGCTGGAAAAAATAAGTGACAAAATAACTTTTTGCATCTGAATTTTATGATAAAAAGAATATTTACGGTGCCTGGTTTATTTGTATATTTTCTTTTCTCTCTACTTCGTCTAGACAAGCTGCGACATCTATATCATGACTTTTAATTTGTACTCCGTGCCATGGATGTACATTAGGGTGGGGCGATTAGTATGGAAGGAAAAAAGTTTTAATGGGCGCTTCGCGTTTCTGATTCTTGGGATTGTACTGAGCAAAAAAGTTCACTAGACCATACGTCTACGGTGAAAATCGAGCTTCCAGATTTTGACTTTACGGCAAAAAAGCCCTTAACCCCTTAAACCCCACCCACAAATATGATTGATGCATTAATCTGCTAGAGAATCTTCTAAAGAAGAGATTGATACTATAAACTTGGATAAGCTCCTAATACTTCCTGAGATATGTCCATCCCACACATTGTTAATTTCACAAAATACGGCTAAAAAGTCAAAATCTGGAAGTTCGATTTTCACCGTAGACGTATGGTCTAGTGGACTTTTTTGCTCAGTACAATCCCAAGAATCAGAAACGCGAAGCGCCCATTTACATTTTCAAATCGCCCCACCCTAATGTACATATATGTCAGCACAAATTTGGTAGTAATAAAAACCAGTTAAACATTAGTTCAAAAGTAGTTTTTTAGTAAAACCGTTTAACTAAATTTTTTGCTGAAAAACACAATTTCAGCAAAAAAAAATAGCTGTAAGTTAGTTAAATATTTTAAATAGACGTTTAACAAAATATTCAACTTACGGTTTTTTTTTTTTTGAGTGTTTAATTTAAGCGATTTATGAGTATTACCAGTGGTGCTTTAAAGTGTTTTGAAAATGCATTTTAAAAATCGCAACTTTTTTGATATATTTTATTTAAAAATTCATTTCTTTTATTTTAAGAAGTCGCGACAAAGTATTAACATTAAAAGTGGAATTATGTTAATAGAAATTAATAAAAATGGCAATTAGAATGACTGCAAATGTAATTAAAAAGGTGATTAATATATGTAAAAATTGCTAAACACAAAAGCAACCACACATGTAGTAAAAACAACCGTTAATAAGGATTTATATAAATGAAAACTATTAATTTAATACACTCAGAGAACTTCTGCTGTAAATATTTGTAGTTGTTTGAGTTGTAATGCAGTAATCTTTGTTTTTAAGTGAAAAACAGTCATTTGTAGAAGAAAGTTAATTTTTGACTACATATGTAGGTTATTTAAAAAAACAAACCACATCAAATTACTGTATTATGATTTTACATTCATTTTATACAGTAGTTTTTTTTAATAAAACAAATAAATGTTTGTTTATTACTGCTTATGAGGTTAATTTTTACTACAATTGTGGTTAATTTTTTGAACATTAAAAAGCAATGTCAGTTGTATTTACTGAAATGTGAGTCTTCCTTTTTTTAAGTGAAATTTCATTTGTTTTTAACTACATTTGCAGTGGTCTTTATCTACATATTATTCTAAAAGCAGAATAGTTTGTTATTTTAACTACATTTTTATTTTTTTTTACAATTCTGCTATTAATTGTACGTTAATTATTTTGACTGTTATTTACGGTTATTTTTATTTCGTTTGTAATTGCTTTTTTAGCCTCATTTTCACAATATCCAGTTAGAAACTAACTGGAACTTTAACTTTGAAAGTGACTTAGTGTAGGTTTTAAGTCTAGCTGAGTATATTACCAAACCGGTTTGAGAAGTTGCACTATATTTTCAAATAGATACTATATCCTCAAAAGATAACAGTAAAAGAGTATTTTTTGTAACTGTCGAATTTAAACATTTGTAACTCAGTAATTTTTTAAACTACTTTTTTAAACGGTATTTAAAAGAAAATTACCTGGTCTTTCCAAATCAATATACTTTCTTTATATTATTAATGTTTTCGTAATAAGAGTTAAAATTTGAAATTTTTTTAACTTTTTCAACTTCTACGACAGTTTTTTTCAAACATTCTTTCAAAGCAGCAGTATTCTTAAATTTAGTGTTTTCATGAGTAAAATGAGCCATCACTTGTTAAAATCGGTTGAGAATTGAAAAAGTGAAAGTAAAATAATGCCTCATTTTACTCATGAAAACTTTAACTTTAAGAATATTGTTGTTTTAAAAGAATATTCGAAAAAAAACCCTCGTAAAAGTTGAAAAAGTTAAAAAAATGGAAAATGTATTAATAAATATGTAGAGATTTTCTTAATAGCAGTAAACAATATTGTTGTTTTAAAAGAATATTTGAAAAAAAAACACTCGTAGAAGTAGAAAAAGTTAAAAAAAAAATTGAAAATGTTAACTGCTATTAAGAAAATTTCTACATATTTATATTAATAATATTTGGAAAACCAGGTAATTTTTTTTTAAATTTCAAAATCGGTTAAAAAAATATCTGAGTTGCAAATGTTTTAATGCGCCAGTAGCAAAAAAAACTATTTTACCGTTATCACGAAAATTTTAGGGTATGTTGGAAGTTTTCAAACCCGTAATGTAAGAAAATCAACTACACTCAAAAAAATAAGTTAGTAGAAAAGTTAGTAAAACGTCTTGTAAATCAGGTATACTATTTTCTAGCAAATTTTTTTGCTAAAATCGTGTTTTCAGCTAACATTTTTGTTATACTTATTCAACACTTAACTGTTTTATACTAATGCTTCACTAATATTATACTAATGTTTTACTAATTAATTTTGCTAAAAAAAAATTGTGCTGATAAGCACATTAATAGTGTGGACGACAACCAGATTGAAAGATATACGCAGAATGAAGCAGAATGAAGCAGATGTCGGGGCATGTCAAGATGTAGTAGAGAAGGGGAAAATGATACTAAAAAGTACAACTCTAATAAGACATATAAAAAAATCAACCATGTAAGATTTTTGTATCTGTTTTTCATACATAAAACAAAATTGAGGATTAAAACAACTTAAATTTTGCGTTGTCACCGGCTTGTGAAAATAATTGTCTATTAAATAAATAAAAGTCAAAATAAGATATTTAAATTTAATATGTATTTCTAAGCTAAATGTTTATAGATTAATAATCTAGTGTGGTCAAATTGCAAACAAACAAACATATACAGACATGTAGACAGAGTAAAGCGAAAGACAAAGCCACACATCTTAGGTAGATTTTTATGGTTCCTTTTTCTTATTGCAAAAAAATTGTTGTTTTTTTCGTTTCGTTTGTTTTTGTTTATTTTTTCGTTTCGTTTCTATAATTATCTTCGGCAGTTGCGTCCTTTAGAAGATAGCATCATTTAGACAATCATTGATGTAAGTAGATGAAAGAAAATTTTTGTTATGTTATATATATTTGTTTCTATATATTTTCAGATATTAAATTAATTCATGTCGTCAATGTGGGAAAATGAAATTTTTATTTTCGTAATTATTGTAAGTTATTTTTAAAAGAATCACAAAAATATGTTTTATGATTTTCAGGAAATAAATTAACTAAATTACAATTTTTCTACAAATTTTTTGCGTTTTTTTTTTTTCAGTCTACTAAAATTCAGCAAAAAATTTATTACTTTTTAGCAAGGCTTTTGCATTTCTAATCCACTTAGTGTTAGCAAAACTTTTGCTGAATCTACTAATTTTGTTGCTAAAAATCAGCTCGCTGATTTTCAGCAAAAGATTTTGCTGACATTAGCAATTTTTTTGCAAGCACCCTCCTGACTAAAATTTTGCTGACTCATCAAAATTTTTTGCTGACTTTACAAACTTTTTTTTTTTGAGTGTAGAGCACCGTATAATTAGAAAATTTCGCTGTATATCCAATTTTTAAAACCGTCATAATTGGAATTTTAACTTCTCATTTTTAGTGAATGTTGGAAATACAAATTTTTATTGTAATAGAAAGAAAAATATGATTTTTTTTTTTAAAAAACCATTTTTAAAATAAAGAAAAAAACCTTTTAAAAAAAGTAGTTTTACCAAGTTTTACAGCTGTAATTTTTACCACATTGTTAGTTATTTTGACTGGATTTGTTAGTTATTTTTCAGCAGTTAAACATAACTTTTTTGTTATCTTAAAGGTAATTACCTTTGCAGTCCTTTTAACTGAATCTACAGTTGTTTTAACTATATAACTATATAATACTGTCAAACTTTTCCGTATTCAATTTTCTCCATATTTTTTTTTTATATTTTACGGCTAGCATAAGTCAAATTTAATATTAAAAAAAATCAAAAGTTATAACAGTTAGTTATTTTACTGTTACTTTTGTCAGTTGTTTTTACTTCTTTGAAGTGTTCTAGCATATTTGCATCATTCATAAGCAGGCCATTATCGTATACTCCTCCTTGGAACTACGTTTTGATTCTTAAACAACGATAATTTAAAAAATGTTGAACAACAGGTTGTGCGTAAGCATAAATCACGTTGACACCAATTTTATTTTTCTTCTTCCAAAAAAATTACAATATTTTTTTTTTTGTTAAAACTCCCGTCTGAGTACGCATTTACAACACGTTTTATTAAATATATAAAAAGTCATTGTAAGAAAAAAAAAAAAGTTTTGTATTACTTTGTGTGGATAAAAATGCATAAAAATTTTTAAATAAAAAACTTAAAAACTTTAATGACACAGAAAAAAAGCAATAACAACATTAAAAGAAACAGGTTAGTTACAAGAATGGTTATAGGCTAAAAACCAAAATTTTTCAAAAATAGGCCTTGTTAAAAATGAAGAAGAAGCAGAAGTTTTTTTTTTTTTTGTTAATGATATATAACCAAAGTTAATATACAAGTTTGACACATGTTGCATAGCAAGTAGCTAAGAGACCTAAATTTAACCTTAAAAAAAAAACAAAACTTTAGAATGTATTAATACTAATTTGTAGTTTTGTAAAGAAGCAAAAACATACAAAAATTTCACTTTTTAACAGAATTAACAAAAAAGCAAAAAAAAATATATTAAAATAATGTCATGAGTTTGCAAAAAAAAAAAAAATTCGGTGATTTTTTATTATAATTACTTTTCTATTTCTTAATGAATTTATTAGCAAGTTTTTGTCTTAAGTCTTTTGTTTCGATTTAGTATTAAACAAACACAAAGCTTGTGTTTTAAGTCATTTGTTTTGAATTTTCCTTTATTTTAATAACAAACAATTAAAAACAGTATAGTTGTACATTTATTAATCACTTGTTATGTTTATAAATCATATTTAAACGACATTTTTATGTTTGTATTCATTTTGAGGAAAAAATATTCATTCATAATCCACCAAATATATAAACAAACAATACCAACATGTTCATACAAATACAATTATGCTGGTTATTTAAATTCGTACATGTCTTTCGTTCATACTTTTTTTTTTGTATTTAATTTTATATTTCGAATTCATTTTTTGAAGTTTAACATCTCTCATTGACAATAACCTCAAACTTCATCTTGATTTGTTTTACCTTCAAGTCAAAGTGTCACTGTCATGGCCCTTTTTACTATAAAAACCGTTGCGTTTTTTTTTTTTGTCTCAATATTATATTATTATATCAGATATGATAATGGTGATACAAAAAATAGGTACTTTTTGATCGGTGGCACTTTTCAAGTTTAAGTGTGCCAAATAGCACAACACTACAAAATTTACCCCTAAGATCGAAAGCAAGAAAACCGACCGACCATTATTTCAATAGCGTACGCAATTTTTTTACATTAAAGTTTTGCAGTATTTAACAAAGTTGTTTATATATAAAACTTAAAAAATAACATATTTTCTCTTAATTTTTTATGTTCAATACTGATACAACACTCAGTAAAAACTTTGGTATCAAATTTGCTTAATAAATATGCAGGCAGTACTGTTATCGATTCAAAACCCTTTGAACCGTTATCCGTAAAATACCGTTACCAATGTAACGAAAATAACAATATCATTGAAATACCGTTACCGAAATAAAATAATACCATTATGTCTAAAATACCGTTACCGAAATAATTGAAATAGCGTTACCCATAAAATACCGTTACCGAAATAACTAAATAAATAATAAATAAATATTATCCCAAAGTTCGATCATAAACTACCCTATGGGGAATGAGGAGTCAATTGACCTAAAAGTGACTGGTTAAAGAAGAACTTATCACAGGACTGGTATAATTTAATACTGAAGTGGGTTAAGCAGTGTCAATTGTCCTTAAATTACCAATCCTGTGACTGGTAAAGGGAGGACATACAACATAACCAGAAGTCAGTTGGTCAGAATTTTACCCATTGGAAGCTGTTTAGTTTTCGTTTATTTTACACGACATGGCCTTTTGCGACAGTCTTGTGGTATGCCCATCTTTGGTTAGTCCTGTGGCATTCCACTATGTGGTTTAAAGCAGGACAAATGACCCCCTCCTATGACAAGCCAATGTTAAAGTTGCCAGTTGTTTACATAGAGTAGGGATTAGCAGAGGACCGGTCTCTGGTACGAAGCGACCGATCCTGTGGCACACGCAGAACCGGTCCCATACGCCATAGGGTAGCCAGTCAGTGGAACTCGGACATAATGGGTCTGAAATTATCGGTATGCATTGACATTACCTGAATAACAAAAATTATGTTACCCTTAAAATAACATTAACGAAATAACTAGAAACCCGTTATCCCTAAAATAACGTTACCGAAATAACTAAAATACCGTTACCGCTAAAATACTGTTACCGAAATAAGTAAAATACCGTTAAAGCTAGAAACCCGTTGCCGTTACCGAAATAAAAGAAAATAGAAAAAATTACCTTAATTTTTACATTGAATTATTTCCAGTGAGATGATATTTCGTGAAATTGCGTGATTCACGATTGATTACGCTTTACTCACGTAAGTGTGAGTAGAAAAAAAATGTCCGTGAGTGATTGTGCGTGAGTGCAATTTTTGTCTCTTGAGCTTGAGTGAGTGTGAGTCAAAATTCTTTTACGTGCCCAACTCTAGTATTTATCATTAAAAACTGAAAAGGAAACAACACAGTGGTGAATAGTTAGATTTGAATGAAACTTGGATATGTTGTGGAGGACAAACAAATCTTAGACGCGTATTTTTTTAGGTATGCAATCTCAAGTTTAGGAGTTAGAATGTGGGGCCAAATATAACTCAGTTTGACATTTTTTTAATGTATTTCTTATAAAAGTTATTAAACTATATTTACAATGGAAATCAAATAAAAGGTATTTAAAAGACGCATCAACTGATATATAAAATATGTCCGTGCATGTTCGAACATTTTTATTATTACAAAAACATTTTCTTTTTTTGAATATTTAAGTAAATCCAAATAAATCTAAAATAGTACCAAATTAAAAACAATTTACTTATCATCTCTGCTTCACATGCGCTTTATTCATATAATATTTTAATGCTGTTTTACCAGTTTTTTTTTTTTTGTTAAACTTCAAAGATTTTTTTAACTCAAAATCATAAATGCAGACCAAACAACAAGATTGATAGCTTTGAATTTGTTTAAGCATAAAATATGTTGTACACAGAGAGAAATTTTCACTAATCTGATGAAGATTTCTTCACAATATAAATGAAAAATTTCTTGAACTTTTTGAAAAAGCTTAATAATTTTAATGAAACTATTTTTAATGAAACTTTTTCATTAGTTGTATGGAATTTTTAATAAAAAAAAATGAAATTTTTCATTAAATATTATGAAAAACTGCATTAATTTAATGAAAAGTTTCCTTGGACGAGTTTCAGTGACCTTTCATAGATCTAAAGCAAAAAATCATTGATATCATAGAGATACTTCTCTTAGTGTAGTAGAATGTTTGAGTATGCATGAGTTTTGCTACATCCATACACGCAGAAAAAAGACATGTTTGAATATGTTTGCATGTAATTATATATATGTTTACAATAATTCAGATTTTTAAATCTTAACAAAGACACATATGCAATTTTAAAATTTTTTAGGTATTATGTTTGTGACATGCCAACATACTTATAATCAGGGCAACCAGAAATATGCTGTATCATGTTTTTTCCTATGCGTTGTATTGAAAAAAATTAATAAGACATTTATCCGTTTCAGAATAATTGACGAATTCTGGAATCGATTTGTTAGAGCATATTTTTGCATATTTTTGCATCTTAATAACATATTTTTGCATATTTTTGAATATTTTTATCTTATGAGCATATTTTTAATAAAAAATCTTATGTTTTTTGTATATTTTTGTAGTTTATAGAACAAACCTGTATTTAAAGAGCATATTTTTTTCGAAAAATAAATTTTTTGAATTTTTTAATTCTATATTTTCCGAAGTTTGCAACATCAATTTCGAATATTCAATAAATTTTTTCCTGTTTTAGAGTTTTCTGTTTTAAAAATATACAGATTTTGCTTTGATTAATATTTAATCTTATTTTTTGTTAGCAAATGAAATAAATTTCACAAAATTTACTTTTAAAATACGAATTTTTCAGAGACCGTAAAATATTGTTCGTTTTTTTTAAATCAAAAATTCAGTCACTTAGAACAGACATAAAAAAAAATTTATTGCACCATTATTAGTATTTTTTGATAGTCTTTGCATATCCGTCATGATTTTTAAATTTTTGATTTTTAAAGTTTTCTTTAATGGTTATTTAATGATTATTTTTGAGTAATAATTAAAAAAAATCAACCATAATCATTATTTTTGAGCAAAAAAAATATAACTCAAAAATAATCATTATTTATGATTTTTATTTGTTTCGCTCAAAATAAAACTCACTTTCAATTTATGAGTTTATATATGATGTACTTACTATGTTGGTAAAAAACCTCACAAAAAAGTCATAAATTAAAAGTGAGTTTTATTTTGAGCGAAAAAAATAAAAGTCATAAATAATGATTATTTTTGAGTTGTATTTTTTTTGCTCAAAAATAATGATAATGGCTGATTTTTATTAATATTACTCAAAAATAATCATTACCATTGAAAAAAATCCTTAAAACTCAGAATATAATCATTATTGTGTAATTTTTATTATAAAACTCATAATGATTACGAACCCTGGAATTTTTAAAGAAAACTCTTTTTTTTTAATTTTAAGAGCATATTTTCCAGTTTTTATGTAATTTTTTATGGGCATAAAATGGATTTCTTAGAGCATATTTCTGGTTGCCCTGCTTTTAATAAACATGTCGGCCGTTCCACCGAAGACCGGCCAAAAATGGGCAATGACCTTCGGTCTTCCGATTTCAATTAAATTTTGCATTTAGAATCCCTAAAGATTGGCGTTTTTAGTTTTTCAAATATCGAAAAATCCACAGTTTTCTGAGCGATTCAGTTTTTTTTTTTTGATTAATGGGAAAAATGCAAAAATTGTGTAAATTTTAATATTCATATTTTATTTAATATTCGTCGGATTATCACCATTTAAATTGAACTGGAATGGTATACTAACTACTTTTTTACTGCGGAATTTTTCGGCGTTGTAAAGAAATGCATTTTTAAGCAATCTCTTTTTTAAATGCAGTTTTTCAAATTTGGAAACTCTGGATTTAAAAAAAAAAGGTGCATATTTGTTAAATATGGAATTTTTACTAAAAAAAACTACATTTTCGTATGTTTTGGGCCCGGGGATTATATTTTATGAAAGATTTATTTAAAAAAAGCTTGCATCATGTTTCCATAGATAAAACAACAATTTGTTATTTTGTTTTAATTTTTCAATATTAAAAAGATTATATTTAAAAATGGTGAGGCGCCGCACAGTCTAAGAGTTTATCATTTGAGGGAGAAAAAATTCTATTTATTAGAAAAGAAAAATGCTAGACCTATGGAATTTAGTAGAAAATGATATTGGACCAAGAAGCAGCTTTGGAAAAAATGGGCGGAATTGCCACGCCCCCACCACTATAATTAAAACAAATTACGTATATAGATTCTTGTTTAAAAACGCTGGATGATTAAAGAACCTTTAACATGTACAACAAATGTTTACCTTTAGCGTTGTGGTGTAATGGTTAGCGCGTTGGACTGTTAGACAGATGGTCCCGGGTTCGATTCCCGGTGACGACAACATCAATTTAGGAAAATAATATGTATGAGTTTTCTATCACTTATATGTATTGCTGCGCCCACCTTCGGTGTTCCCATAGCACTTAACCCCACCGAAGTAAAATAATGAATCAGGGCTGTGAAACAAAAAAGCTTCAATAAATTCGCCAACTCTACATCAGGTGGCGAGCAACAACTGTTCTAAGACTTATCTACTCAAGCAATTACAGTGTTGCCATGTTTGAAGCCCTTCATCTTTCACAACCTTTCATCTCTCCAATATCCCCTTTTCAAAAGAAAGCAACACATTAATTAATAGGAGGAATTTCCTGAGTGTTGCTTCTCTTTTATAAAAAAAAAAAATATATAAATGATTTTTTATAGCAAAAAAAAAATTCAATTTTTCGTTTCGAAAAGTCGAAAGATTTTTCGTGTTGTTAAAAGTAACAAAAGTGAACAAAAAACTGAATAATCATAAAATTTAGAATGTGTTCTTGATTTTAAAATACAAATACAAAGGAACAATTTGAGTAACAATATCATTCGTAACAATATCATTTGTCACAATAATTTGATTTTAGGATATCATCACTTTTTTCACGGTGCTTGCATCAGTAAAAAAATGGCGCTAGTGTTTTTGTATAATTTCTTCTCCTTCAAGTGTTGGCTACCGCGCAACACTTGAAGGCTAATTTAGGGTCCCCTTTACTACAGTGCAAAAAGTGCATAATTTATAAGAAATTTGGCAACGTCATTCGATTCTACGCGAAAAAATTTTTAAAAAAAAACCTTTTTCCCGGTTTTTAAATTGCACCGTTTAGTCAATAGAATGGACGGAAAACTCTGTTTTTAAAACTTTTAAAAATAAATTTTTTAACCACACACAATAAAATTATATTACCACCCAGCAACATTTTTTAGAACAGATTACCTTTGAACCTGTTCTAGAACAACTTCTTTTATCACCATTCTAGAACAGGTTCCTTGGAGTCGAAATGTAAGGAGTCACTGTCCCAGAACCAGTTCTATAACTGGTTCTAGAACCGGTTCTAAAGCAACCTGTTCTAGTTTGGAAGTAAAGAACCTATTGCAAATAGGACAAACTCCATATAAACCAGTTGCAGAACAGAAATTAGAACCTGTTATAATACAGTATATGCTGTTCTGCAATCTGTTATTGGGATTTTACTATTTTACTGGGCAACTGAGAATAATGACACATTCCATTTTGTAAAAAATAATAAAATATTTTTTTTTTTTACCACACACAATGAAAAATTATTTTGATCTGAGAAAAGTGCGACAAACATTTTCAATATTTGCAGCCTGTTAAAAAGTTGTATATCAATAACATTTTGCATTTTAGTAAAGACAACATTTTGAAACTTTAACAACTTTTAATTGGGTTACAATAAAGTGAAAATTTTTTGCACCATTTTTCTCAGCTAAAAATGGTTTTTTATTGTGTGTAATAAAAAGGTACTTCGTAAGTTTTTTAAAAAAATTTGATTTTTTTGACCATCTCCATTTCCTAAAGGGTGCACTTTAAAAACGGTAAAAAAAAAAGTTTTTTTAAAGTAATTTTGGTGTACAATCGAAAGGTGAATTAAAATTTCAAAAAATACAGCTCTTTTTGCTCTGCAGGAAAACGGCCCCTAAACCAACGTTTTTGGCCGCCGCGCGCCGTTGGAAAGAGTTGGAAATTTTTTTTTATTGATGCCAAAACATTTAAAAACGTGATGATATCCGAAAAACAAAGAAATGTTATACTTTTCTGACAAACTCTAATCTTTATATTAATTTTTTTAATAATATTTTTAAAACCATTTCGTTTTATGAACTTGTTTTTTTTGAGAATATTGACCAGGTGGTTAAAAACAGAGAAAGAAATGTGAGTTTTTGGTAAATAAAGGATCAACTTTCGCCAAATGTAAAAATGTAGCGTTGCACTTTGCTTAGTGAGAAATAAGAACAAAGACCAAATATTTTACTAACCCTAAGACTAGAATATACTTCCCTAAATGTTTGATGTGCGCAAAATACGAATCTATCCTCAGGATTTCCCCATCACATCAAGGTTTTGTAATATCTTAAGCTAAAATTTTTATAAACCCTGTTCTTCGTTATATTCGGTTTTATGTCATCTGAAAGTCCTATCTGTTGCTTTTCAAGTTAAGGTTTACCCTTTCCATTAATAGTTATTGGTATGACATTTTCGCTATTAATGTAATACACCAAACAAATTTTACAATATTTGTGTTCAGCATGTCAAAATTAATAAAAAAAATGTGTGCGCCCCGTTAGGCTAGTTGGTAGCGTGCTGGCTTATCAGTGCGGGGGTCGTGGGTTCGATTCCCACCAGAATCTGGTCTGTTTTCGCTACAACGCGTCGAAGGCCAAAGTAGCTAGTGCTCGGTTAGGGTAATAGTATATAATTTGTAATTATATGATTATTAATTAATAAAAAAAAAAAAAACATATTGTCGCAATTTAGGAAAATTTTCAAAAACCAAAACTTGGGTATATTGCGCCACGGGTTAAAGATATCCGATTTAGGACCGATTACTGAATGTCCCATTACATACTAACTGGGACTTTAACTGCCATATATGTTTTTGCTTCCCATATAAATTTTCAATTTAACTATTTGTTAAATTTTAACTGGACATTCAGTAATAAGGCCTTAGACCTAGTACCACAATAATCTCAAGAATAAATTAAAAATTTTCCTAAAAAAGTTTTCTTCATACGAAAAAGACCGCTCTAATGCACACATCATATTAATTAATTTCAAAGAACGGTATCTAATACAATAAATGAGATATGTGAACAATTAAAAAAAAAACTTTTTGATAAAAAAAAAAAATTTACTATCAAAAGCTAACACATTTGCGATGTTACTTGCTTGAAAAATGGCGAATAACCACACAAACAAAATTAAAAACAAATTTCATTTAAGGAAACCACCGATTCAATAACTTTAATTGCTGAAATTTCGAAAACAACGAAAATTGCTAATTTAATTAGAAATTGATAGCTCTTTAATTGAAATATTTTTCAATTAAATAATAATTATATTTCAATTAATAACTAAAAGTGATCAATTTCGTATACCTCCCCAAAAACCAAAAAAAAATTGTTGTTGCCTTACCAAATATTTTTTATAGAAGTGTTTTGCCTTACCAAATGCTGTTTAACGGCTTGAATTTTATAACATTGAATTTAAACCGGCATGAAATTCTCATTTAGTTAGCAGATATATTTATACTTATGTGAACAAATTCGAACAGAATTTGTTTTTTTCTTTCTATTGAAACGTAGTAGTTATGGCAACATTTTTTTGGAATTTTTTCTTTGCAGAAATTAGCCCTATAGTTAAAATCAGAGTATTTTTTTTGTTTTGTTTAAATTCCCATTTAGTTAGCAGATTTATTTATACTTATGCGAACAAATTCGGTCATAAATTGGTGTTAAACTTTCTATTGAAGTGTAGGGGTTATGGCAAACATTTTTTTATTTTTTTTTTTGCAGAAATTAGCCCTGTCGTTGAAATCAGTTTTTTTTTTTTTTTTGCTTAAAATATTTTTTTTTACTTTTTGCATTTTCTTTCTGTTTAAAAAAAATTTATCAATTATCAATTTTATGATAGTGTTTTAGAATAAATAAATATTTTGATTTAAATAATTGAAACTAAATTATTGAACTTAATAAAGTAATAAACCTAATAAGAATTAATATATAATCTAATTCATGTGAATTTAAAATATTTATTACAAATACATCTAAACATAAACATTTATAAAAAACGACTATATAAATATTACAAAAAAACAACAAAAATGTGTTGATGTTTGCTTTGGAGCGATAATGTAAAAAAAAAATGTCAATCAAGTTCCGAATTTGAGCAAATATTTAATTGATTCAAATAATTTTTAATTGACAGCTTTTAAAATTTTCTGCAAAGCAATTTCATTGAAAAAAGTAGGAAAATATTTTTTTATGTGCACATTTTTTCATATATTATAGCGAAAATACCGATTTGTTTAATTATATACGAATCGTTATCCTTCAATAAAATCCTTATAAATGAAAACATATCAAAACGCTAATATACAGGTATACAGGAGTTTTTTTACTTTGAGCAACCCTGGTTATAATATTCACGAAGAGAATAAATAAATACCCGAATAACTTCGTCCCCTGGGTGATATGGATGAAGACCACTGGTATAAATATTTTGCATTTTCTACCAAAATATAAGTTAATTTATATTAAAATTAATTAATATAAAAAAAACAAAGTTTTTTTATTTTATTTTTTTGTTTTTAATTTACTTTATTTATTAATTTATTTATGGGACGCTATGCGTCTGTTTTTCTATTTAATTTATTAAAATTTTTTTATAAGACGCTATGCGTCTGTTTTATACGAGTTATAATTACTAACTGACTTACTTCTAAATGGTTTTAAATAATTACAAATTTTGCTTAATTGCTAAAGTTGAATTTTTTATAATAAATTATTTTATTATTGAAATACTTCCGTAAACTAAGCATTTATGTTATTGAACTAAATTTATGTCGCAATCGTATTGTGCCAAATGAAACTCTTGCTTGTTAAGCAATTATTTGGTTGGACTGAATTTAGGTCAAGAAATCATAAATGTGCAATTAACGGAAATTGGTTTCGCAATTTGGTAATTTGTAATTGTATTAAATTTAATATTTGTTTCCTTAACTCTTCCCCTCTTAAAATCGATTGTCCTCAATCGAGTAGAAAATTGGTATATCGTTTAATTTGATGCCTTGGTATGTTAGTGATGTTTGCTCTATTTTGGGTTGACAGGAAGTAGTGTTACCGGTTTCAATAGGCTGTGGTATTTCATTTACAAATATAGTCTTCGATTTGTTCTTACGCAGCATTATTAGTATAGCTAGTGGGATTGTGATCATCAAAATTATTAATGCTAGAGACAATTCTCTTATTTCCGTTGATTTGCTAAAGTTAGCAATTAACTTTGTATTATTAATGTGCAGTTCTTGTAAACTTTCAAGTGATAGGATTTGAAGTTGTTCTATTTCGTTTGGAGTGGGTTGTTCTGCAGGTGTTAAAATGTTCATGGGAGTGGCATCGATATTTTCGAAAATACGGTCATTAATGTGGATGGTAGCGTTGGTATAGGATATGATATAACTTCCAGTGAGGTTCTGAGATTCTTCATTTACTCTGAGAGTTCCAGAAAACCCATTTAGCAGTATTGTTCCTGTCGAAATTTCTTCAATTTGGGGAATGTGATGACCATTTGTTGTATAACATGATGGTGGGAGAGAGTGTAGGATTTTTGGTAAGCAATTGTCAGTAGACAAGTTTACTAGATTATCTGAATTACAAATTTCCAACTTTGCAAGCCGTTTACATTTTGTTCTTATCCCATAAATTTGTTTTTCAAAAGTCAATATTTCATTAAATTCTAGTTTTACAATTAAATTATTATTCTTTATTGGTTTAATTAACAATTTTTCATAAACAATAGTTGAGGTCAACGGAATTTCTACTATATAGAGCATCAGCGTTGAATTATGCATTACTTTAATATTTGTAAATTCTAATGCCTCTTCTGGGCTTTCAAATGGTATATTCTCATTTTTGATTTTTTCAATTGCTAATTTTATCTCTAATTCATTCAGAAGAAAGGAATTTATCATTCCGATCCTAGACCATTGGATAGCATATTTGATATTGAGGATATCCTCCTTTATGAGACGTAATCGATTTTGATTTAGTATTATAAGCTGTTCGCTTAATATACTACTTTTCTTTATGTTGTTAGTCAAAAGGTTGGTAATCCGTGTAATATTATTGAGTCTAGTTTCGAATGAATTATTAATGACAAATTGTTCATTATTATTATTATTTAGATTTTCCAAATTTTTTATTATTTTTTCTAGGTCGTCATGGTCCGGAGAACCAGCTAAATATTTCCAGGCAGTGCCCAGAATATTTATTGACCTCTTATTTCTGACAATTTTTAATAAATGTATACTTTCTAATAGTTGGAATGTTCTTTTTAATTCTTCTTTTAGGATGGGAAATATAGGGTTTTGGGATGTCTCAAAGGTATCAATAAAATGTTGGATGTCGTTCAGGGAATGTTCGTATCTGTCGATGTCAATTTGGTGTATGAATCGGAAAACGCCACTTTGAATTTTCGCGATTCCATAGTCTATTGTAGCTATTTGCGACGATGTGTAGTTATATAGCTGAATGTCAGCATGGGCCGACATAATGAATAGTAATCTGTAAAAAAAAGAAGTAAAATATAAGTTTAGCTCTTGATGTTACTCTTATGTACGATTTTTCCCGATTCCGTCAACACGGTAGTTGATCTATCTTCTTTTACTATTTCCATCCTGTATTTAGGTGTTATCTTAGTTCCTAGTCTCTTATCTATTTTTACGTATATGGTGTTACCAGTATCGTAATTTCTTATTGGAGTCCTTTTCTTATTATGGGTGTTTATGTCGTATTGTTGTTTTTCCTTTATCCTTGAAATTGTTTCTTGCCGGGCATCTTCTAGTTTTTTAGGATCAGAGCTCACTGTTCGACCAAAAAAAGCTTCAACAGGTTTTTTATTCGTGGTTGAATGTATTGAATAGTTGTACTCGTTTACAGATCTGTCTAGTAATGCTGTGAATGATCTGTTTATTCCATCTGCCTTCGTACATCTCATTATTTCAGTTAACGTTGAATGGAACCTCTCCACTTGTCCATTTACTGAGCTTTTATATGGCGGTGTTTTATAAACTCGGATGCCCAATTGGTCTTCTAGCATAAAAGAGATAGAGGCGGAGTTCAGGGACTTTTCATTATCTATAACAATTTCCTTCGGGATTCCAAAAATAAGTAGGAGTTTCCTTAGAGGTTCTTTGATGTCTTCGACAGCTTTTGATTTTATAATCTTTGCCTGAGCATATTTAGAAAACTTGTCAACAGCTGTAATTATGTGTTTCCCTTCCGTGTGGTAAATGTCGATATGAACAATATGGCCAGGATATTGTGGAATAGGAGTTTCCTGAATATCTGGTTTTATAGGATGTCTATCATATTTATTCTCCTTACAGACAGCACATTGAGTTACTAAATCCTTTATTTTCTTGGTCATCTTTGGAAAATAATGTTTTTCTAAAATCTGAGCTTTATTCTCCTTATAGTTTCTGTGTGCACGTTTATGCGTTTCTAAGATGATTTCTTCTTGGTCCTGTTCGTTAACAATGTCATTGACTTGGGTCTGTGTAAACCTTACTTTATAGGTGGAAAAATGCAAAGGGTATATTGATTGTATTTTACCCATAATTGGTTCGAGAGTTTTAATACCGTTGATTACTGATGGGTTTAAATACCTTTTCAAAATGGATATCAGATTTTCTTCGTTATACTCCGGTTCGGATATTACGTGGCGATGATAGGTTGGGAATATGATTTGAAATTGGTAAGATGGGGTTGGATTTATATGTAAAAATAGTTGATTTTTAAACACGTTAATAGGGTACTCCACACTAGGAATTAAGTTTTCACCAGAGCTTTCATCGCTGTGTTGGCTTACTGACATAGAATTGATTTCGGTTGCTTCTGGTTTCCTAGAAAGTGCATCAGCAACGATATTAGTTTTTCCAGGTTTGTACTCCATCTCATAGTTATATTCCTCCAAAACAGCTTTCCATCGTTTCATCTTCCCATTATTATTTTTATTACTCATAGCATAAGTAAGCGGTTGATGGTCAGTACGGATAATTACCTTTGATTTACCGTACAAATAATTTCTAAAGGAATTTAGTGACCATATTATGGCCAGCATTTCCTTTTCATTAGTTGCGTAGTGTTCTTCAGTTTTGCTCAAGGTTCTTGAGATAAACGCAATTGGTCGATCGGATTGTGATAATACTGCACCAAGGGCGAAATTGGATGCATCCGTGGTCAACTCGAAAGGTTTTTCAAAATCCGGATATGCCAGGACAATATCCTGTGAGACCAAGGAATTTTTCAATTTCCTAAAAGATTCCAAAGCATTCTCATCCAAAGTAATATCGTGTTTGGCCGATTGTCTTTTGGAAATGCGACCCCCCTCCCCTCTTAAGAGAGACGTTAGGGGTTTTGCCAGTTTGGCGTAGTCCCTAATAAAACGACGATAATAACCTGAAAGTCCCAGAAATGATCTGAGTTCTTTTAACGTTTTAGGAATTGGAAAATTAAGAATTGCCTCAACTTTCTTTGGGTTAGTCTTAATTCCCGCCGACGAAACTATAAATCCCAAAAACTCGACTTCAGTCTGGAAAAAATTACATTTATCCAGCTGGACTTTCATGTTTGCATCCTCTAAGGTTTTAAAAACCTGCTCCAGATGCCGTAAATGTTCTACCTCAGATTTACTAAAAACTATGATATCGTCAATATAGACGAAGCAAATTTTCCCGATATACTCATGTAGTATATCATCTAAAGCACGTTGGAATATCGATGGGGCATTTTTGAGACCAAAAGGCAGTCTTGTAAATTCAAATTTCCCATTACAAATAGAAAATGCTGTTTTCTCGATGTCAGACGTTTTTAACGGTATCTGGTGGAATCCGCTTTTTAGGTCCAGAACGGAGAAAATTGTATTCTGTCCTAGATGAGACAAAACAACGTTTATGTCCGGAATTGGATATGTGTCAGAAATTGTCACAAGATTCAGCTTGCGATAATCTATAACCACTCTATATTGTTTGTTTCCCTGAGAATCAGGTTTTTTCGACACAATACATACTGGAGAGTTATAGGGTGACCTAGAGGGACGTATAATACCATCATCCAGCATTTTTTTTATCTGATTCTCTACCTCGCCTCTCAATGACAACGGATATGGGTAGGATTTTGAGTATATTGGTTTATCAGTTGAAGTTCTAATTTCGCCAATTACTTTTGTGGTGTATGGTAATTTCTCGTCAGGGTCTGCGAACAGTTTTGGAAATTTTTCCACCAAGAAATTAGTTTTCTCCACTTGGTCTAAGCCCACGCTATCGCACTTTATATTCAACAAATTAACGTCAGGAAGTGGTAATTGTTTTAGTGGAATTTTCAATCTACCCTGAATCGTCATGTAATTTTCTGCAGTGTAAATTACAGCAGAAAGATCCTTTAGGGTGTTATGTCCTATAATTGCATCGAATGTTTTCAATGCCGGAAGAAGAAATAATTTGATTGGAATATCTATGTTAAAGAGGTTAATAAGAGTATGATTTGTTATACGCACATCGCCCCCAACTGATTTTGCCAAAAAGTTCTTTTTATTGGGTATCGATTTTTTCACAATTTCGGGACGGATGTAGTTTTTTCCTGAACCAGTATCGATTAAAAATTTAAATAGTCTCCCACCCTTCGTTTTACACTCGATGAATGGTAACGAAGAGTGGTCTAGATTAAAAAATGGACGTCACTATGTTCGGTATGCTCATATTCCACTTGAAGCTGTTGGTCCTCATAGTGTTCGTTTGAATATTCGCTTTGGTAACCGTTTTCATAAATTTCCGCCGAGTCTTCTAGATCCTGATTGTAGTATGGTTGATCGTCTTCCTCGATATTGAAGTTTCGTTGGTGTTTATTAGGGTTTTGATTAAACTGTTCCGGTGGCCTTTTTCCAAAGAGTGAATTTTGAGCCGGCCGGTTCATATAGTTGACATTCCTAGTTCGCATGCTTTGGTCAATATCCATCGGTTCTGGTCTTGGTTGAGGTTTCGGGGGTAAGGGTCTTGGAGGTAAAGGTCTTGGGAAAAAGCCATTATTGTTAGGATATTGTGCATGTTGCATTTGCGGATTTACTTGAGGTATATTCACATAGGGGCCATTTGGTCTGAATTGCGGAGTAAATGAAAGTTGAGGATAAAATGGTTGTTTGTAACCTCTTGGATTCTGGATTTGTCCTTTTTGGGGCGTAGATTGGGCACCATTGTGGTTTCTTGTCTGATGATTCTGATTCGCGTGGTACGAACGGAAGTGTTGGTTTTCTAGTTTTAAACACAAGTGTAGGGCTTGTGGCAACTCAGTAGGCTCTCTCATCGCAAGTAGTCTTGGAAGATCACCTTTTAATCCCCTGATAAAGGTATCCAGAGCTTTATCTCTGTATGTTCTCGTCAGCAGTTCCCTAGGTTCCGCACCTACGTCCATGCATGCGAGTTTATCTAATATGTGGGATAAATGGGAGTAAACATTGTGATAAAACTCCTGCACCGTATTATTCCCTTGAACCATAGTCGTCATTTGGTATTCAAGAGTTGTAAGATCCCTCTTGTCAGAATAATGGATGGAAAGGCATCTCGCCATTGCGGTCCAGTTCAGCGGGGTGTTGTACGATTCTAGCGCTGTGTCCGCGTGACCGGTAATTTTATTCCGAATCGTACTGAGTATGCCGTAATATTTTGGTGATCCCTTTATAGGTTCGTATACCTTCATAATTCGATCTACACTCTTCTTCCAAGAGTTAAATTCACCAGGAGTACCCGAAAATTCCCGTATGCATCGAACAACATCTGGGATTTTGTCCAGCTCTGACAAATTTCCGCCATCGTTCAAATTTATCGTCTGGTCCGACATGTCACTAGCGTTGCTACTGTCATGGTGACTGTTCCGAGTCAGAACGTCCGTTACAATTCGAGTCACAAGGCTTTCCAGTTCGATTGTTCCCTGAACTGTAGGAGGAGGAGGAAGATTTTGGGTATTTAGGACTGAAGGTCTTATGATATTATTTGGGTTGGACATTTTCGTAGCAAATATAAATATAAGAAAGTTTTCAATAAAATCAAGGTATTAACACTTTTCTAATTGTCAAATAAAATAAGGATATTTTTATTTAAAGTATTTTCCAATTTCCAACCAAGTACAAGAAATAAAATTTATGTATTCTTTTTCGATAGACTTTTTGTTAAATAAAATTTAAAATATTTTGATTTTAATTGATTTTTAATTCTTTTTCGATACACTTTTTGCTAAATAAAATTTAAAATATTTTGATTTTTAATTCTTTTTTTTTTTTAATTTGGGTATTTACGTTGCACTTTTCCAATTTCTAAATAAAATTAAGATATTTTGATTTCTAATATTTTTCAATTTCCAAAATGTAAGTATTTTTAATTCTTTTTTTTTTTTTTTAAAAAAAATTTAGGTGTTTTACGTTACACTTTTTTTTTTTTTTTAGAGATTTTTTGAATAAAATTTAGATATTTGATTTTAAATATTTGTTTTTTTTTTTTTTCTTAATCTTTTTTTTAAATTTAAGTATTTAACTTTTTCCAATTTTAAAATTTAATCACTAGTGTTATTCTTAAAAACTAGAGCTTACATTAACATCATCAGGATGATGATGGCGATGAAGTGATGGGGGATGCAGCAAAGTCCTCTTTGCATCAGCTACTGGGGCACTGCAGTCTCCACTTATTCGCTTCTAAACGGGCTTTTTTTCCTTAAGCGCGTTTTCACTTTTGTTGCTTTTGTCACTTTTGTTCGGGCTTTTTTTTTTTCTTAAGCGCGTTTTCACTTTGACACTTTTCACTGCTCGGGATTTTTGCTTTACACTTCGCTCGGGCGCCAGTTAATTTATATTAAAATTAATTAATATAAAAAAAACAAAGTTTTTTTATTTTATTTTTTTGTTTTTAATTTACTTTATTTATTAATTTATTTATGGGACGCTATGCGTCTGTTTTTCTATTTAATTTATTAAAATTTTTTTATAAGACGCTATGCGTCTGTTTTATACGAGTTATAATTACTAACTGACTTACTTCTAAATGGTTTTAAATAATTACAAATTTTGCTTAATTGCTAAAGTTGAATTTTTTATAATAAATTATTTTATTATTGAAATACTTCCGTAAACTAAGCATTTATGTTATTGAACTAAATTTATGTCGCAATCGTATTGTGCCAAATGAAACTCTTGCTTGTTAAGC
Source organism: Delia radicum (assembly GCA_021234595.1). Taxonomy (NCBI): domain Eukaryota; kingdom Metazoa; phylum Arthropoda; class Insecta; order Diptera; family Anthomyiidae; genus Delia; species Delia radicum. The sequence goes on along the minus strand of CM037851.1, from coordinate 65,048,475 downwards.
AATTATTTGGTTGGACTGAATTTAGGTCAAGAAATCATAAATGTGCAATTAACGGAAATTGGTTTCGCAATTTGGTAATTTGTAATTGTATTAAATTTAATATTTGTTTCCTTAACTTATATAATTTTTTTTAAATTCCTAGTTTCATGCAGTAAAGTGTTAAAAGGATATTTTAGAAAGCGTTTTATTTGTTTATAATCAACAAAGGAAAAAGGTACGCTGCTTATTTTTCCACAAATATAGTCCACAGAACGGTCAAGTCTTTAATTTTGGGATGTTGTTAGACATATATGAAAATTTCATAGTATGAGGTGTTGTCACTCATGTAGATTTTTAATAAGATCGGCAAATTTCGCCCGACAATTTAACTTGTCTATCTGTTTAAAACTAATTTCGTGCTTGTCCATTATGTTCCCTCAAACTTGTCTCCAAAAGAACTTTTTTTTTTTGAAATTAAACGAAAAAAAGTTGTTTCTTTAATTGGATAATACTAAAAACACTTTCCAAGTTCTAGAAACATATTTACACGATACAAAAACAGGAGAAACTAAGTTTTTAAATAAAAAAAGAAATATTTAAAAAAGACGTTCCCAGTTAAAAGTTTTACGCTTTTAAAGATGTTCAATTTTAACTAAGTGCTATCGTTATTTTTATTTCACTCACTTTCGTTACTGTTGACACATTTATCAATTTTTTTGCATTTTCCTAATCAATAATAAGTTCTTTTTTAATATTTCATTAAAATTTGTAAAAAAAAAATTGAAAGTCAAAAAACCGTCTTTTGCCTAGCTAGATTGGCTCTTTAAATGTCTCTCTTTTAAAAAATTATACACTTAGAATACTATGTAGATAAAGATGACTGCATGTATAGTTAAAACCAAATGAAATTTCACTTGAAGGAAGGACGACTTACATTTCAGTAAATTCAACTAACATTGTCATTTGTTTTTTTACGGTTCAAAAAATGAACCACAATTGTAGTAAAAATGAATCACATATGTAGTAAAAAATACTCAAACATTTATTTGTTTCATTTTTTTAAATAAAAAAATAACTACTGTATCAAATGTATGTAAAATCATAATACAGTAATTTAATGTGGTTTGTTTTCTTGAATGAACTACAATTGTAGTCAAAACTGAAATTTCTTCTACAAATGACTGTTTTTTTCACTTAAAAATAAAGATACTGTTTTACAACTCAAACAACTACAAATAATTACAGCAGAAGTTCCATGAGTGTACACTTAATTTTTAAGATTTCTTCTCTACTAAAATATTAATTTTTTAAAATTTAATTTTTAACCCTTTCAACATCATCTGATATGTGATGCCAAACGTGTGCTGGAAAGGGTTAAAAATTTAAATTTTTAAAACGGAATATTTTTTGATTTAAATAAAAAGTTTTAACTGAGTATTTTAACTATTACCGAAAGTCCGTGTTTTTTTTTGTTTATTGAATAACAGAGAGAAGATAAAAAAATATATTTGTTTGATAATTGAACTGTATATTAAATTGAAACAACTTTACCGATAAACTTTTAAAATAACTGTTGAAATTTTATGGAAAAGTTCTTATGAGTGTATGTAAAAGTGCTACAAGTTTTTTTTTTATATAAAATCATTAAAAATAGTTAGTCCCCAAAAAAGTGAATGTGCAACTATTTGGAGAAAATTTAAAATTTTGCAAATATTTTGCAAATTGCCAAACGTTAGTAAAATGCATTTTAAAATAATTAGCATAAAAAATTTGAAAAACTAAAAACGCCCATCATAAAGTGGGTCCATAAAGTTTCGGAATACAAAATTTTAATTGAAATCGGAAAACCCAAAGTCAGATTTTGACCGATTTTGCGTGGAATGGCCGATATAAGGAGTGAGATCGAATAAAGCTTAACACAGATTATCGCTTATAACTTTTTTTATGTTTAAAAGTGACTTTTTTTGAATCAAGTTATCTTTTAAAAAGTCACCAGATAATGTGTATAAATTATTAGCGAAATCGGATCATTACTTTGTTTACAAATGGACTTTGAACAAAAAGTGAAAACAAAAAAAGTAGCATTTTTACAAAAAAAAACTTAAATTTCGTAGAAAAAATATGCTTAATTGTTCAGAACTCAGAAAAATTAAATTATATTAAGATTCTTTTTAAATTATTGATGAAGGCTACAAAGCAAGTTCCCAATACTGTCACTTTTTTTTCGAAATGGTCTGCTCCTTTCAATTAGGGCACTAAAAATGGCAAAAAAAAGCTCCTTTACTCACTTTTTGTTCAGCTTCCATTTGTAAACAAAGTAATTATCCGATTTCGCTAATAATTTATACACATTATCTGGCGACATTTTAAAAGATAACTTGATTCAAAAAAAGTTCACTTTTAACATAAAAAAAGTTATAAGTGATAATCTGTGTTAAGCTTTATTCGATCTGACGCCTTATATATCGCACACCTGGTTCAAAAGTGACTCAACTCAAAATTTTAATTTTTCGGGTTTATACTCTTAAACTATGCACAATACACTTGTTTATGTATAAAAAAGATATCAGCGTATTTTGTTGTTGTTAACTGTTGTTAAAAAACAGTTACGTCTTTCTTTATGTTTCAATTGGTATAAAGTTGCAAATTATTTTTTCCATTTCTGGAAAAAGAAAAATTTTGAGTTGAGTCACTTTTGAACTAGGTGTGTGATATGTGCAGTCAAACATATTTATATTTGCCAGTAGACGTTTTTCACTAGTTCCAAACATATATATGTTTACAAGCAAACATAATTATATTTGCAAGCAAACATATAATATGTTTGTTTTACAAAAAAAAATTATATTACCAGCATTTATATTTTCAACAGGGCGTTTTTTTTCAGCGTGTATAAAATATTTTACATGTTTGGTTGGTTATGGTAACTAGACTCCTAAAAAAATGTATTTGTTAAATGTGTACAAAAGTTTATTGTAAAAGAGGCACACGTGTGCTTTTGGCACATGCCTTTTTATATGTATATTGAAGACGACAGACAGCCAGATGTACGGACGCACAGAAGTATAAGTTAGAGGCGAACATAAAGTGGTCAAATTTCAAATTTTAACTGTCAAATAAAAATCACCAAAATTAGTGTTAAATCTGTATTTTATGATTTTTATGTATTAAGTTTAAGAAAGATACAAGATAGGCTGAATTAACCCTTATCCCCTGGAAGTCCTTATATGGAGCCTGCATTTTAGCAAAGCAGGCAAGCTATGTTTAGAGAAAATCCATGGGCAAATACTAAGACTATGACTAATACAAAAGTCAACTTGTGGTTGACTTTTTAAAAAACTTTAAATAGCTTTAAAGCTTAACTACCCCTGTCCGCCCATTTCCCAGTATTAATGATGCGAAATGACATTTTCAAAAGAAAATGTTTTCGAAAATATTCGCTTACCGGCTCTGATGCCACTTTTGACGATTTCTATACTTAAAATAGAAAAAAAAGACTATTTTATTTAACTTCAAAAAAATCTGTTTTTATGGGATGCTTTTATTTTGTCCATGTTTTCATGATTTTCAAGATTTAATATTATCAGAGGAAAAAAACAATTGAAAATGTGTGTATATTAATTATAGTATTAATTGCACACTTTCTAAGAAGACGATGAATAAAATTCAAAAATCCCCAATAAAAATGCAATTAATGTTTATCCCGATGAAAATAAATTTAAATAACAAATATGCAGGTGCTTGTGCAAATTTAAATGTAACTGACACTAATAGAAAACATATGATTTTCTATTGTTGATTTACTTGAATAAACGTCACTACATTGCTAGGTCTGTCAAAAAAACAGAGTAGTATTTGGAAGATGACAAAGCCAATTGTGACAATTTTTTGTTGTTGTTTTTGTTTTTTCTTTGATATTTTATATTTTGAATCTCGCTCCTAGACGAGGACAAGAAATTCTTATTGAGTTTGTGATTTAACATAACAAATATCTCTAGAAATTCTAATAACAAAGTCCCCTGAAGATTTCCTTAGGCAGGAATGAAATCCGGATAGGGACACGCCTACATCAGATTGCTTTTCACAATTTGTTAAATAAGTTTTGGGACTTTAGCACATTTAATTACTATAAATGCAATTAATGTTTATCCCGATGAAAATAAATTTAAATAACAAATATGCAGGTGCTTGTGCAAATTTAAATGTAACTGACACTAATAGAAAACATATGATTTTCTATTGTTGATTTACTTGAATAAACGTCACTACATTGCTAGGTCTGTCAAAAAAACAGAGTAGTATTTGGAAGATGACAAAGCCAATTGTGACAATTTTTTGTTGTTGTTTTGTTTTTTCTTTGATATTTTATATTTTGAATCTCGCTCCTAGACGAGGACAAGAAATTCTTATTGAGTTTGTGATTTAACATAACAAATATCTCTAGAAATTCTAATAACAAAGTCCCCTGAAGATTTCCTTAGGCAGGAATGAAATCCGGATAGGGACACGCCTACATCAGATTGCTTTTCACAATTTGTTAAATAAGTTTTGGGACTTTAGCACATTTAATTACTATAAAAAAAAAAAAAAAAAAAAAAAAAATCATTGTTGTTGTACAAAAAATTGTCTTGCGAAGACATTCATGATCCTCTTTAGTAGATATGGGTGGACAGGGGTGGATAGCGAGTGAATTGCCCCTAAAGTTGAAAATATTATACGTATGTATTATCCTTGTCAATACGTATGTATTATCATTGTTAGCGTGACATTTGATTGTAGTTTCCTTAAGAGTCCAAAAGTTGGCCATAAAACTGTTTTATAATTCGATTCAGTGCTGAAATAAAGTAACCACATTTTTCACCGATAATTTCGGTATTTAGTCCAGTTTTTGTTTGTACTAATGAAAAAATATCTGTCAAGCTCCTTATAAAAAAATATGTTTTTCGTATCTGTTTAATAGACAAATCCATTTAAAATGTAGGAAAGAATTATATTTCTTTGCAAATATTTTAAGACCGTAAAAAATGGAGTTTGCAATTGTTTTTACTGCAGTTTGAAGGCTTTTTGAACAAAGTACTAGTTTCTAAAACGATATCGATTGAAAGGTACCAAAAGCACTATCGATAAATTTCAAAAGCACCAGTTTAGTGCTTTTTTATGTTTTGGCACCACACAGCAAAATCCATATATGATTTTGGTAATGAAACAGAATTATGGTTTTCCATCCCTGGTCAGAACTAATTTACAGTGTTGTATTTGAAAAAAAAAATCAGTCACAATGGTTATAAAAACCCGTTACACATATGTAATTTTATATTTTATTCAAGTGTACTATTATGTAAAGATATTTTAGGCAAAATATTTACAGTAAAACCCGGTTAAGACAAACTCCGAGGGCCCAAAAAAATTAGTTCGTCTTAAGCAAGGTTTGTATTAAGCGCGTTTTTTTAACGATAAAAAATATGTATTTATTGAAACAAAAACAAGATGTTTACATAAATCAAAAATAAAATTAGCATTTCATACATTCACAATTACAAATTCAATTAAAATCCTTCATTTAAAAAAAAAAAAATCTGTTATTTTTTCTGAATGACTGAATTAACGATTTCATTCGTTATAAGTTTTTCTATTACCAAAATATGAATGTCAGCTTCTTCGGCACACGATTTTGTTCGAATATATCACTTGACATATTTTCAACATCGGGAGGATTAACAATTTAAAATATTTCTTCACCTGATAAAGTATGTGACGTCAAAACATTAGCATCTATATCTAGAAAGTCATCCACGGATATGAAATTCATATTAGGTCTGTCCCATTAAATGAATAAAGAGTGTACTAAACATGGTAATTTGTATGAAAACGATTTTTTGGGACTGCTTAAAACAGTTCGTAATTACCGAGGGTTCGTATTAACCGAGTTCGTATTAAAAGATGTATTTTATATGAAAATTGTTGCCAAAACGTTGGGACTTTTAAATTAGTTCGTATTAACCGGAGTTCGTCTTAACCGAGTTCGTCTTAAGCGAGTTTTACTGTATTTGTATGTGATTGACATAATAAAAATATTATTTGCTATATGAGGGTATATTTTTTATTTACAAAAATTAATAGTTAATTGAACTTGCAAACGTTGCAATAATCCCAAGAAACAACTTTACGGACTGTCCGTTACAAACGGATTCATGAATCCGGCATTGACGGTACGAAAACGGACCGGAATTGACGTATCCGTCGAAGCTTGTACGAAAACGGACCATTAACGTACAGTAAAATTGGATTACTCAAATTTTCGAAAATTATCCGTTTTAACTCCGTTTTGCTGTATCCGTTTCGGTGCCGTTTAACCGGACTACACCGATTTTCATCAGTTAAAACTCCGTTACAAACCGTTATCGTTTTTCTTCCGGTATTACCGGAGTGTGTTTTGTTTAAAAAAATCAAACAGTTTTATTTATTAATACAATTAAATAATTATAAAATCTATATATATAAAAAGAAGTGTACATTTTGATTGTCACTCCATAACTCGAGAACGGCTGCAGAAAATAAAAAATGGCTGAATACGTTTTGTAGAACATGCAATGAGGAGGGTTTTAAAAAAAAATTGTTTAAAAATATTTTCGTTTGGTCCAGATGTGGTGATTTTTCTAAACATTAGTCATTTTTATCTATATATATAAGAAGAAGTGTACATTTTGATTGTCACTCCATAACTCGAGAACGGCTGCATAAAATAAAAAAAATGGCTGAATACGTTTTGTAGAACATGCAATGAGGATGGTTTAAAAAAAAAATTTTTTTTAAATATTTTCGTTTGGTCCAGATGTGATGATTTTTCTGAACATTAGTCATTTTCATCTATCTATATATCTATATATATAAAAAGAAGTGTACATTTTGATTGTCACTCCATAACTCGAGAACGACTGCATAAAATAAAACAATGGCTGAATACGTATTTAAGATTTTTAGTGGTAATTTTTTTGGTTATTTTTAAAATGTACCACTTTTTTAACATATACTTGTATTTCAGATGTTTTTGCAATTAAATATAGAGACGCAGATCTCATGAAAATTTTAATGATGAAGATGTTAAACAACACCAGAGATAACATGAAAAAAAAATCAAAATGTTAAAACCACATCCTTTTATTGATTTTATTGAATTTTTATGTGGTTTCATATTGTTTTTAATAATGTAATTGTTAATCCATTTTGGTTAATATCTTTATAAATGAAAAATTTAAAAATAAAACCAAACTTTTGTTTAAAATTAAAAAAAGGAGAAATCATTTAGATAAAATAAATAAAAAAAAATAAAAATGGACCATTAAAAAAAACGGTACGAATACGGACCATATTCGGACCGTATACGGTATATTAAAACGGAGTCCACTCCGTTTTTAAAATAAATGACGTACAGTTTACGGTACGTTTTGAACGTACACTCAATTCGTACACTCCGTTTTATATAGAGCATGACGGTACGAAAACGGTCCGTTTTAGCGTGCTTTACACTGTTTCGAATCCGTATTCGATGTTCCTTTTATTCCGTTTTCCGGTCCGTATACTGATCCGGAAAACGGTACGGAAACGGATTTCGGATCCGTATATGCTGTTCCGAAAACGGCACATAAACGGACCGGATTGTTTGCTGGGAATATACAAAAAACTTTGGCATATTTACATATATATCACTTCGAACATTTACCTAAGCGTTTTGACGAAATTGTCGTTAATTATATTTAGTTGTGTAATTACCACGAACATTTGTAAACTATTACTCTAACTTTTGTAAATGATACACCTTTTTTTCTAAATGGCTTTTTAAGAGATAATCAAAACCATCAAATGCATGCGAATAGTTTTGGGTTATATCATGTCATGTAGCTTTATATTAGCTTTTCCTTCGAATGCAACACAATACCTAAATATTGAAAGCTTATGCGAAAACACTCACAAAAATTTAGGTTGATTGATTATTATGATTCATTTGGCTAAACTACAGTGCCGTAATTTTAATTCATCGTCCGCTCTTCACCTTTTGTTGTAATCGTTTGGCCTTAACGTGAACGTTCTCTAATTTGTGGGTCTAACTATATTAATGTTTGGCGACCACTGCCGATAACATTCCACTGTGAATGAAAACTATTAACTTATTGTGAATATCATTATTAAATTTGACAGTTTCCAATATTGTGAATGACAAAGAAACGTGAAACGACAAGAATGACAAGAATGACAAATGAAAGAGGAGAAGACATAAAGACAAAGACACAAGTCGAGTGGTGCAAATTCGATGCGCCGCCGTCGGCTATTGCCGTCGTAGCAAGCGGCTAGTTTTTCGTCTTATATTTGTTAGCTGAACAAACCAGCTTAGCCGAAACAAAGAAAAAATACCAATACATACCGTTATTTGTTTCTATTGCCAACGTTGAAATAAACTAATAATTAGATTTGCAAAATGTTGGTCCCCTCCAGAATTGAAATTGAGTTAGCGGTGCAAAATCGGTAGGCGTAGTTACATATAAGTGTGGGTATTCATAAGCATTTCAAAAACAATATAATTTTTAGGATCTATGATACGCAGCGCCGTCTACACCCGTTTACCAATATTTTCTTAAAAAAAATTGTGCATTCAATTTTTATAGCCTGCATATTTTCACTCATTTTTATGGAAGTGTTCGATTTTTATCGAGTAGTAGTGGGAATATCTTACAATCTGAGTCGGATTGCCACGAGGTTTTTTAAATAGATTCTGCTAAATAATGCAACTTCAAAATATATACATATGTTTGTTTGTACCAAAGTTTTTAAAATTTATTTATATAAAATGTCATCAAACTTTTTAGGAAAGCATATTTCTACATTTATATCTGTATATAAAAGATCGAGTTTTTTTCGAGTAGTAGTTGGCCTAGGACACAATCTTCATCCGATTGAGGTGAGATTTATTAGGAACATTCTATGGAAATTTACCTTTCCATAAGTATTGTTGTACTTATCTTTAATATTTACCCTTATACATGAGTTCAAACTAACACAAAGTGCACTTTTACTACTCAAGGTACTCGACGAGTAGTTCCAACGTGTTTCATGGTTTACTCGAGCTACTCGAGTTTTATCGTACGCCCTGCTACGTATCATAAAAATAATATAATTTTTGAAATCCTGAGAAAATTTCCATTCATTTGAGTACCCATACTTATATGTTTCTACGCATTGCCCTGGGGGCCCAGGAGCCCCGTCCCAAAAACGAAGGTTTAAAGAATTTGAATTGCTTCGATAATGTCCCACAAACTTTTTAAAAAAATTCTGAAATCCAATAAGCTGGATTGTTTTAATAAACTGCCAAAAATGTTGCTTCTGTTTCGTCGAATTTAATCTAAATGAGCGTAGGATAATAATACACATTCCTACCAAGTTTTAACTGTCTACCGCTATTTTAAGACGAAATCATTAATTTAATAGGCTGACGGATAGATATTAGGAGGCGAGGTATCCTGGTCCGAACTCGCAAATTTTAATGAGCTTGGATATGTTGCAAAGGAGCAAAATTAGGGACTCGAACTGTTTTTTAGCTGCCTAATATCACAGTTACGCGTTAAAAATTCGTTTGTTTTTGTATGGAAACTCGTCTTTAATAACGCAGGGTTAAAATATATAAGAAAACAAAAATTTTGATACCCATATTGCCTATATAGTGGGCCCAAAGTTGCCACATTTTTAAATTATTTAAAATATAGGGAAAAAGGCTCTTCGTGAAAGGTCGCAAAAAAATCCGAACAATTCCGAATATCGGGAAAAACTCAGACACCCCCTCGATTAAATTAAATAGGCATAGGTTTGCTTTATTTTTACAATATATATATCTTACAATACAACTTTAATTCCTTCATACATGAACAAACATATATTTAATGCAATCACTTTTCTAAAATGTTATATTCGTTCTTGATGATGTAACAGTTTTAGCCAAATACCGTTATAATGCAAATTTATTGAATTCCAGCCCTGCTTTTATATAACTAACAAAATGTTAAAGTTTAATTACTGGTAACATGGGACATCGCGTGTAAACTGAATAAATTTAAAGAAAAGTGCTATTATTCGGTATTCGTCCGAATAGTAAAAACATTCAGAATATACCGAGTACTGAATTGGTGTTAGTATTTTTTAAATGTTTGTTTGTTCTATATTTAAAACATATTTTTTTCTGCAAGAATTTAAAAAAAAATATAAAAAACATCGGCTTCAGCCGGCTCAGAGCCGCCGCCGACCATTTTTGCCAAGCTGCCGCCGCCAATTATTTTGAGTCGGCTTGGACCTCTACATGAAGAAATGGCTGCTGCACTTTTTTCCAATACGCGAATTTGTCAAACGAAAATTATTGATATAAAGTGAAACAATTATTAAAAAAAAATATAAATAATATATATATAGAGTATTAAGAAAGTATTATAAAAAAGTATAAAGATAGTTGTATTAAAAGAAATGAAATCATAAAAATATTAAACAAAAGTTTATGAAGCAAGAAAAAAATTTTTTTTTTTTTGGAGAAGTAAACGCCATTAAAGAATAGAAAAAAGAAAAAAAATGGTAAAAAGTGCATAAAGTGTGGAAAATTTGGAGAAAAAAAAAATGATTAATAGAATTTATAAAAAAGAAAAGTAAAGTTTTTTTTTTTTGTTAATTAAAGTGTATTTAAAATTAATAATTAGTACAATATAAAGTGTGTAAATCCGGTGAAGCACTAGCAGAAAATTAAAGGTAAATTTTGAAAAAAAAAAACTGGAAAAATTTCAATCATGTATAAGTAGGAATAGTTGGAGTAGTGAAAAAAGATAATTTGTGTTACACAAATTCTAATTGGAATTATATTTGCTGTAAATTTTCATTAATGGTGAATTACCAATGTTCATTTTCTTTTCTTACATATATATTTTTTTGGATAATTGTTCTTTTTTTTGTGTGTTACTCCTTTTTTCTTTAAGGTCCCCCCCCCCTTCATTAGTTTTAGTTAAAACAGCTGTCATTGGGATGTTCATTTTATTGTTTTTCTTGTTTGTAGTGGATTGGAGGTACACGGGGTTGTCAACCCATTTTAAATTGATTTTTCCCTATTGCCTTTTGTTTAAGTTTCCAACCTATTTATTGGTACATTTAAACATTTTTTGTATTATCATGTTTTCAGCTTTTAATAAAAACGATTTTATATATTTTTTTTTAATCAGTCGTTTTAAAAAACTCATAAAAATATAACAACAACAACAACAAAAAATCTATAAAATTGTCTATAATTTTTGTTGTTTGAATATGTAGTAAGTAAAAATGTGGCTGGCTGGCAGCAAACAGTTCCTCTAAACATATTTTTTTCGAAACCACCCACACATTTAATACTACATTCACTCTAACCATTCGCTCTATCTGACGTTTGTCATAGTTTTCTGCAGTTTTTTAATGTGTTGGTTTTTTTTTTTATTTTAAAGTGCGTGTATGTACTAGGGTATTCAATCGGTTAACCGTAACACGGTGAATAATTTGATCTTCAATCAAACAATTGTTCGAGTAAATTAATATGGCCAATTTCGAAAAACGAATAACTGGAACAGTTTTGGTCGATTAATCGAGTAAATCAAAATCTATTCTATTTCGGTTTATATTTTACGAAAAAAAAAACTTAAATTGTTTCATGTTTTTTAAAAAGATTTTTTTTATAAAATAAGATGCTTGTCAAAATGATACGGTCACTTATATTTTGTTCTGCTTATGCAAAAATACAAAGAGTATTGAATAGTACTGTTACCACTGTTGCTAGGTTTGACGATTTATCGTCATTTTGACGATTTTTAGTACCTAAATTAATAAATGACGATTGGACGATTTTTGCTTCCAAAATGACGATTTTTTGACAAAAATAGATCCGGACAAAAAATCACCGGATCTATTTTTGATTTTATTATTTCGTTAAAACCTATTTTTAATTAAAAGTTTAGCAAAAAGTTATTTTATGGATTCATGTTAGGTTTATTTTAATTTATTTTCTGCACTTAAAGGTAAAGACCACTGCAAATGTATCTAAAAACAAATGAAATTTCACTTGAAAAAAGAACGACTTACATTTTAGTAAATTCAACTAACATAGTCATTTGTTTTTTTACTGTTCAAAAAATTAACTACAATTATATTATTAATGAGTGGTTCAGTCAGTGCAGTAAACAATAAACAAACATTAATTTGTTTTATTTTTAATTTATAACGAGCTTTCAAACTCCGTATATTTACAAAAATAAAGCAAATCAAACATATTAGCTAGGTTGATACTGGCTAAAGATCTCATCAGAACCCGAAGTTTTAGAAAAGTTAGAGCCTCTATAATAGGCAGAACTTTAACAAAAAAACCTATTAATAATCAATTTTGCTCCATTCTTGTCTTCTTAGTAATCAAGTACGTGGTTAGGTCTTTTTATTTTTTTAAATAAACAAAAATACTGTAAAAAATGAATGTAAAATCATAAAACAGTCATTTGATGTGGTTTGTTTTTTAAATGAACTAAAATTGTAGTCAAAAATGAAATTTCTTCTACAAACTGACTGTTTTTTGCACTTAAAAATAAAGATACTGTATTACAACTGAAACAACAACAAATATTTACAGCAGAAGTTCCCTGAGTATGTGCTTACTTTTTTCATGGTTGGCAAACACTACCTTTTCATTACAATGGCAGTTGCGTGCCACGCCCACACCAATGCCGTTATAAACGTTTTAAAGCTACGATTCCAATAGTGGCATGTGTCTTTACAGGGTTTATTTCAAAATTCTATCCATTAAATTTTGTTACATCAACAAAATAACGTTATAAATCGTCGTTTCGGCATTTTACCGTTATTTTGACTTTAACTAGCTCAAGATATTTCAAAATCAAACAGGTTAAATAGAAAACTAAAACCGTTTACATAAGAAGAAACATGTCTTTAATTTTTTTTTTTTATTAAACAGTATTTTAAATACAATTTGCTTACAGACTACGACTAGCCAAAATTGACTAACTAGCAGTTTAGTTTGGATGATTTTGTGAAATTTATTTTACATAAACAGAAAACGGAGTTTTATTATAAAAAAAAACATCCTACTGGTTGAAGCGCCACTTAAGATCAGGTGGCTTGAAGAGGTTTAATCTCCTTTGTAGACCTGAAGTGTTTAGAAGGAGCGGGATTTCAGGATTATTGTGTTGTATCAGTTTAATTTCATGTGTTTCAGATCTGGTTTGTATCTCTGAAGCTATTGTTTTGATTTTTAGATCTCTGTGGATATCTGCATCTCTGGCATACCATGGAGCTTTAACTATGTTTCGTAGCACTTTGTTTTGGAATCTTTGTATGATTTGAAGCACACTATTCTTCGCACATCCCCAGATTTGGATTCCGTAAGTCCAGACTGGTTTCATGATTTGTTTGTAAATCATAAGCTTGTTATGAGTTGAGAGAGTCGATTTTCTACCAATGAGCCATTTGTATTTTCTATATTTTATATCTAGTTCTTCTCTTTTCTTTTTTACATGCTCCTTCCAATGTAATTTTGCATAGAGAGTCATCCCAAGATACTTTGCTGTATTCGCGACAGGAACTCTTTGTTGATCTATGTAAACTGGCTTGTAGTTATAATTTTTATTTGTGAAATTTACATGTGTAGACTTCGAGCTATTTAATTTAATGCACCATTTGTTAGTCCATTGTTCTACTTCCAGCAGGGCAGCTTGTAATTTAGTAGTTGATGTATCGATGTCCTTGTCGATGGACATGATTACGGTGTCGTCAGCAAACGTACCAACAACACAATTTTCATTGACAGGTATGTCATACGTATACAGCAAGTATAAAATAGGTCCCAGAATGCTACCTTGAGGAACACCAGAGTTTATGGGGTATAGATCTGAGTATTGGTCATCTTGTTTAACTCTAAAAAATCTGTCTGATAAGTAAGATTCTAACATTTCACAATATTGTTTTGGAAGAAGATGATTTAATTTGTGAAGCAAACCTTTATGCCATACGTCATCAAAAGCTTTTTAAACATCTAAGAATACAGCAGAGCATATTTCCTTGTTTTCTAGTGCTATTTCAATCGAATGAGTAATGCGGTGTATTTGCTCAATAGTTGAGTGCTTTTCACGGAAACCGAACTGGTGATTTGGTATTATATTTTTATCATTAATAGTATTTTTAAGCCTTTTTGCTGACCAGTTTTTCAAAGAGTTTACCCAATACAGGGAGGAGTGATATTGGTCGGTAAGAACTTGCTTCGCTTGGGCTTTTGCCTGGTTTTAATATCATAATAATTTCTGACACTTTCCAAAGGCTTGGCATATGTTTTAGTTTAAGAGCAGCATTAAATATATTGTTAATTTTGACTACACCTTGATGAGGCAAATGTTTAAAAAGGCCAGCAACAATTAGATCATATCCTGGACTTTTTTTCATTTTAAGACGACTTATTTCTTTTTTGACTTCTGTTATTGAGAAAATAGGAATCTCATCTTCTTCGTTGTTAAATACTTCTTCGAGGCCTTGGTTATTGCTCATGTTAGAACTAAAAACTGTTGACAAATATTCTGCAAATGCATCAGCTTTCTCTAAATTCGACTTTGCCCAGTTACCATCATTTGTTTTGATAGCGGGAACGTGGTACAAAGGCTGTTTTAATTTGCTCGTTGCTTTCCATAGTGAATAATCTGTTTTATTATCATAGGTTAATTCAGATAGATAATGGTTTAAGTTGACATTTTTAATTTTTTCTATTTCTCGTCTTAGATTCTTAGTAGCATTGTTCAATATGGTTTTATCAAGTGGACATCGAGTTTGCTGCCATTTCTTACGAAGCATTCTTTTATTTAAAATAAGGTCTCGAATGCTTTCTGGGTAGGATATTTGTTTCTCCGATTTATTCAAAACAGGTGTACTTCCCCATGCTGATTGCTGCAATAGAGTCGTAAATATTTCTACTTCTCTTTCTAGATCATCAGTATTGTTGATATTAGCCAAGGTGTTGACTTTATCTTTTATTAGGGATTTATAGAGCTTCCAATCAGTATGCTTGTTGGTTAACGTGCTGTTTGATTTCTTTTTTTGTATGTCACAGAAAAACGTGAGATAAATTGGTGAGTGGTCTGAACTGAAATCAAAACCACTTTAATTTCTAAATTTGCCTTAGAGATCTTATGTATTATAAAGAAATCTATCAAATCTGGCATCTTGTCTCTATCTGATGGCCAGTAGGTTGGACATCCTGTGGAGATGGTATCACTTCCAGTTTCAATTAAAGCTTTATATAACTCTTTTCCTTTCGTATTTGTAAGTCGTGATCCCCAGTAGATGTTTTTGGAGTTGAAATCACCTCCCATAATGAACTTAAAGTTGTGTTTGTTTATAAGCATTTTATATAGGTCACATTCTATTTTATGTTTTGGTGGACTGTATACTGCTGTAAAGGACACATTTGAATTATTTATTTTACATGTAATTGTGGTAGCTTGAAATTCTTCCAAACATGTTTTTGCTTCTTCATAATGATCAATGATATTTTTGACATGTCTTTAATGGAATCGCTTTTTTTAAATCTATATTCCGCTATTAGTGTTACTGTGATAGCCAATCGTTATTATGAAAAGTTATTGAATGCCAACCCCCTGCTTTTTTTAATATTTATATAAAGTTTAATTAGTGTAAGATTGAGATAAAAATAAAATATTTTCTAAATTATAAAAAAACATCCAAGTTTTACCGAAACAAACATCGAGTTCGAATATTCTGATTTATAAATCCAAAAATAAATCCGGTGCTTAAAAAACAGGCCTAATAATAATATAAATAATAAATACAATAATAAATAATTTTTAGCAATATTAAAAACCAACCCAAAATGAAAAATATGAAATAATCAAAAATTTCACAATTTATTGTATTAAACTATGCCATCACATGTAATGCAATTTGAAACTTTAATTCGTTAATGGAAGTCCAAGTTTAATAATTAAAGAAAATAATATTGTTAAAGAATTACTATGTAATATTGTTAAAGAGTTACTAAACTATGTAAAAGAATTTAAGATTTAAAAATTGTGCTACTGAAGTATAACACCACTAGAAGAAACAGTTAGAAGGAATTAACAGTTAAAGTGGTACAGTGCTATCGTTATAAAATATCACGATTTTCAAAGTTTAAATTAAAGAAAAGTGTACAAAATCGTATAATATAATACGATTTTGTTTTGTAATAACACCGATAGCACATGAGCACTTGAAATGTGAATTACATTATTATTCTTTTTTTTTATTAAAACTTTATCCCACTCGTAACATATATTTTTTGTTTTGACGATTTTTTGAAAATATAATGACGATTTTGACGATTTTTATTGGAAAATTGGACGATTTTATGCTCAACATACCTGGCAACACTGTCCGTTACTTAAAAAATTTGTTGCTCAAGAGCAATCATTTGCTCTCATTTATTTACCGTTAGTTCAAATCATAAATCAAAATATCAATAAGGTGCATTTTGAAATGCATCAAAATGAAAGGTCAGTGCATATAATTTCAATAAAACAACATAATTAAATTTTTTTTTGTTTTATACATGGATCATTTTTATTGGATGCGATTGGGCATATAATTTATTAAGTTTTCAAGTGTTTCTAGTCTTATATCAAATTGCCACTTTTAGCTCTCCCACCGATTTATACTGCCAGTTTTTAGCATAAACTTGTCGCACAAGCAGTCCTCACATGTTCTCTATAACATTAGGATCTGGTGGACGTGCCGGGCATTCCATAACAGATACTCCATATTCCTCAAACCAGGGCTTAGTTGATCTACGAACATGAATTGCAGCGTTGTATTGCTGGAAAATAAACTCTTTTTCGCAATGTGTGGCTAGATATGTCTTGATTTGAGAGCACTTGCTGCAGACTATACATTCTAGTTGAAGGAAAAGGTAAAGAATGGATTCCACTTAAGCTAAACGCAGCCCAAACAATTAGGGAACCACCACCGAAATTTCTCTTTGAGAAATACATGGATTCCTTTCTCAAATTTCTCGAATAAATGTTGAAATAATGAAAATCGAACCGCTTTGTTTTCTAAATAAAAAAAAATCCAAGGTAGCCTCTGGATTTTTTTTAGATTATTTTATTATATAAATCTTAGTAACTACCAAAATGTAAAAAAAAAACAAAAATAATTAAAAGTCGATTGGTAAGCAATTCGTCCCATTAGTTTTTTCACGAGACTTTCATCTACTTTTCTGGCTGCCAAATTCCATTTAGTTTTGAACTCTTCTGCAGTTGACTCCTTCATTCCTGTCTTCTTTAAAATTCCTTTTATAATTCTTTTATTGGACGTAGTTTTGGACAATTTGGTGGATTGTTTTCTTTTTGTACAAATGCGATTTTGTTGTTGTTATGCCATTCAATTGTGGCTCTTGCATAATGACAACTGGCTAGGTCAGTTCAAAATAACGGTTTTCTAGTGTGAGATCTTACGAATGGTAACAGAAGCTTTTTTAAGCATTATTCTCTATAAATTTCAGCATTTATTGTATCAGTTGTCAAGAAAAGACTTTATTTTCTCCCACAAGAAAAAATTGCTTGACCAACCATGTACTTTTTTTTTGGAAATTTGGACTTAATTTTCTGTGGACATTGATCTGGAGCATCGCCACGAATACATGCTGTATAAAAGTCTTGTCCTTCAATGTACTGGAAGTTTGCAAAGCAATATGTTTCATCATCCATTATCACGCAATTATATTTTGTTAATTGTTTTTCGTAAAGGTGTCGAATGCATGTTTTTGCTGATAAATTTTGTTTTGCATTCTTGTCTGGACATACCTGAGCTTTATAACAATTGAGTCCATTACGCTTTTTGACATTCTGAACAAAATTTTGCGATATCTTGATTTTACTCGCGACTGCTCGAGTTGAAATGGTAGGATACTTCTGTGGGTTTAAATGCTATGAGGGATAGAAAACTCATACATATTATTTTTCTAAATTGAGTTTGTCGTTGCCAGGGATGGGATCCGGGACCATCTGTGTTACAGTCCTACGCGCCGACCATTACACCACAACGTAAGTCAAGTTGTGAAAGTTTCATAGCGCAACATCCAATTTTTAAGCTTAAGATGCCGAAACAACTGCATAGAGTAAGTTTTACCACAATGCAGTATTTTTGGTAAGTTGTTTAAAAAAAACTGTCGAAAACTTTGAAAATTATTTTTCTAAAACCTGGTAACTTATCTCAATTTAACCAAAGTTTAAGGCTTAACCATAGCTATGAATGTCGAATTTATATAGAAATATCTGTGGTTAAAGTTAAACTCTGGTTATTTACAGAAAAATTAAAACAACCACAACCTCATAACTGCACAAATAACTGTCAAGTAATAACTGCAGAACTTTTCTGAGTGAATCGATGTTTCATTTAAATGTGCTTGTACGCCGCTGAGTAGCTTCCTTGTAAGCTGTAGTATTTATCTTTTTACATGTGTTTAATTATACTAACAAAAATACAATTTTCACTACTCTTTAGGCTCCAGGGTTTTGTTAATACGAGTAGCTCGTGTACAATGGGGAGTCCTGGTTTAAAGTAGTTATAATTACCCTAATTGTCTTCCATTTGATAAGACTAAAACATTAGTCAACACACTGGATTCAGTCATTGTTGATTTTTTTTTATCTTAAACAGAAAAATTCGTATAACAAAAATGTGAAATTAGATAACGAATGCAAAAATTTATTTTTTTAAATTAACTAACCATCGTTATCTACTAAATAAATCTATAAATTTATATAAAATCAAACTCGGTAATAACATTAGTGTAAAGATATTTTTATAAAAATATAGTTTACTACGATCATAGTATATTAGGGTTATAACTTCTTGCATTTTTTGTAAAATCATATGTCATATCCGTCTAGTCCTTGATAAAATATTAAGAACAACAATCTTACTTTTTCAAGGTCATTAAAAAAGTACCGGGACCAAACGCAATGAAGTTTTTATTAAAAGTTTTTTAAAAATTTAATATTTTACTTAAAATTACAAAAAATATTTTGTTAATATTTTACAAAATATTGTGTTATACTATATTTAAAATAATTATTTGGAATAAAAAAGGTTTTTATTTCGGTGCGGAAGTTTTTTATTCCTAATTGACTTAAAACACGATATTTATTATCGGTACAATATTGTTCATAAGGTACACTCATAGAAATAAACCAGTAAAAACATGAAATTTACTTTATTCGAACGAAATATTCTTTGCATATATATGATGTTTATATCAAAGTATACTTCTGGCATATGACTGCCTGGGAAGGCTCGGTTGTAGTCTAACCTTGGACCTCCAGATGACTTTTTTTAACATTTGTGGCCGTATATTTTCAATAACGCGGTGAATGTTGTCCTCCAAGAGGTCAATCGTTTCGGGCTTATCGGCGTAGACTAGCAACTTCAAAAAGTGTTGCCAACTTAAATTTCTATACCTGTATAAAAAAACACCCTTTCCGTAAGCATCAAAAACATTTACTACATATTAGTATACAAAAATTTGAGTTTTTCTTAGTTTTTTTTTTAAGCGAATAAAAGTCTGTCCTTAGGAAATCAGCAATATACAATTTTTTAGCAAAAATTTCTTTTGATTTTAGCAAAATAAACTGTTATTTGTGTAAATTTGAGGTAAGTATAGCAAAATTTTTGTTAAAAATCTAACTAAAATCTAATCTTCCTGTTAAACGGTTAACTAAAAAAATCTTCAGTAATTAATTGTAATGGAATTAATTACAATTGTCACTATATGACGGTTACAAACATTACAGTTTTTGTTTGTTATTTTGAGTCTACAAATATTTAGTAAAAGTTTTTGCTAATTTTACAGAGTGAAATGGTATTTTCAATTAACTAAAATTCACATCGAATATGTCTAAGATTTTGTAAAGTTAACAGATTTATTTTTGCTGTTCTTATTTTATTGATATTTGCAAAAAAAAATCTTCTAAATTTAGCAATTGTTGCTGCAATTTTTACAGGTTATTTCTATGAGTGTAATTTGCAATTTTTTTGAAACAAAAAAAGTTATAACCCTTTTGTGTAAAGTAATTGTAATATCCGATTATTTAGCACCAGCAATGTACAGTAATACTTCCGTTTGAAAGTACTTTCACGGGCCCTTACTGCAATTTTGAAT
The DNA here is from genome assembly GCA_021234595.1 of Delia radicum. Lineage (NCBI taxonomy): Eukaryota > Metazoa > Arthropoda > Insecta > Diptera > Anthomyiidae > Delia > Delia radicum. The sequence goes on along the minus strand of CM037851.1, from coordinate 65,028,242 downwards.
TAATAACCTTAAGCAGGCATACACACATACATACAGTGTCGCGCAAAACAAAATCAACAAATCATACATAAATCTTTGATATTTGTATTTCATCACTCAAGTCGGTTAGAAAAAATATTTTGAATACATCTTTTTTTTTATACTATTAAATAGAGTATGTAGGAAGTAAAAAAAAACTGATTAAAATAAATATTAGGGAAAAGCCAAACTAAAATATGGTAGCTCCCACTATGAGACTGTGCAAAATAAAAGCAACAAAATGAAAAATGATTAACAATTTTATGAAAATGAATGTTTTATAATTTTTCTTAATTATTTTTGATAAAATACTTAACCATTTTCTGTTAGGTATTTGCAATTTTAAAGTATACACACAGAAAATAAATTAATTAAAAATATAAAAAAAATCATTTGCTCAATTAGAAATTTTACACCGATTATAGAATTTTCTTAATTAGAGCATAAAAAACATTCTTACATTCTATAATTTTGTAATACAAACAAATATATTCTGCAATATTTCAATAATTGGTAAAACCAACCAATACTGAATTGAAAAAATAATTATGGCAATGATCGGTAGACCCAACCCTTACAATAAATAAATATTAGTACTTGTAGGCCCTATGCTCCACAGGGAGTTAAGCGGAAATGAAGAAGAAGTACTTGGAACTACCAATGTTTAGTACTTACAGATTTTCAATATTCACTTCTTAATAAAATGATGGAAATTTTATTTTAATATAAAAAAAAATAATGACAATAATGATAATCAAGAAATTGGAAGAATATATTGTTCAGGTTAGTACCAATATAAAAATAAATATAATTCTAGTTCAAAAATGTTGGTCTTCTTTGTTTTAATTGGAAACAATATGTGAATCCATGAAGAATTCATTAGTATATACCTGGAATCTCAGTAGGAAGATTTTTTCAGAGGAAAATAAGAGAACTTGTAGTTGAAAATTTTTTTAACATTAATATTTTTTTTCTATGTATACGAATTTAATAAACAGAAGTATATTGGAAACAGTGTTTTATTTAATTTTATTAAAATTTCGACAGAGTGTACTGAATATGCTGTCCTAATATGTTCGACATAACTGCAAATCTCGATAGCTGTAACTGAATATTGTGATAGTAAAGGGTGTTTTTTATACAGATATAGAATTTTAAGTTGGAAAACACTTTTTTAACTGGCGGCCATTTTGCCAGCTGTCAAGTGATTCATGTTCAGTTTGGTTTGGCATTTCAACATGAATAGACTGACGGCTCAACAACGCTTTCAAATTGTGCAAAATTTATTTGAAAATCATGGTTCTATTCGAAATTTTCATAAGCGAATTTTGTTTAGCGATGAAGCTTACTTTTGTTTAAATGGATACGTCAATAAACAAAACTGCCGTATTTGGAATGATGATAATCCTCAAGTGTATGTTGAGACACCGTTACATAAAAAAAACTGACTGGTGTGCTTTATGTCTGGTGGAATCATTGGTCCGTAATTCTTTAAAAACGATGCTGGTCAGAACGTTACAGTCAATGGTGACCGCTATAGAGCCATGATTACTGACTTTTTCGTTCATCAATTGAACAACCATGATGTGCAGGAACTGTGGTTTTAACAAGACGGCGCAACATGTCACACAGCTCGTGTCACAATTGATTTATTGAAAGAAACGTTTGGTAACCGCATAAATTCACGTTTCGGACCTGTGAATTGGCCTCCAAGATCGTGCGATTTAACGCCGCTGTACTATTTTCTGTATGGATATGTGAAGTCGCTAGTCTACGCCGATAAGCCCGAAACGATTGACCACTTGGAGGATAACATTCGCTGCGTTATTGATAATATACTGCCACAAACGTTGGAAAAAGTCCAGATTAGACTACGTCCGAGACAGCCGTGGCGGTCATATGCCAGAAGTCATATTTAAATTATAATGCCAGATGGTTATCTTTCGAATAAAGTAAACTTCATGTCAATCTTAAAAATGTATCTCTGTTTTATGCAATTTCAAAGTTATATACCTGTATAAAGAAACACCCTTTACATGTGACTACCTAAATTCGGTTGGCGACAAATTCGGTTATCACAACGAGATTCTCTGTGTATATAAACTTAAAAAATTCACTAATTCAGAATTTTGTTTTTTTGTTCTAACTTCTTGACCTTAAAATCGCAGATTTTTGAAACTGGTAGACATAATAATACAAAATCAGTCATAATATTTACGAAATGTGTCCAAATATTGCTTCCGAACAGTCGACCATGCAAACTTTGGCTAAGAGAAAGTACAATTATTAGGGAATTATTTAAAAAAAAATGAACTAAATTTTATTGTTAATACACGGATCAACATCATTTCAACGTCTCTATGCATTCCAACGTTATTGCAGGCTCTGGTAAAATATAAAGCACATTTAAATTTTCGTATACCACTATGCTATGAAGGGCTATTAATGCGAAATGTCTTTTGTCATTAAATAAAAGATATTTTCACTATATGTGTAATTTCAAATATTTTGTGGCAAACTTTCAGCCGTTTCATAAAAAATTTCAAAAAATTTTGAATATTACTATTTATAATATTGATATTTGTCATGGATTTCTGTGGGTTGTACTTTCAAAAAAAAAAAAATAATAATTGGGCAATTTTGATTACTCCGCGAAGTAAACTATCTACAGAATAGTATATAGCAACAACGACCTTCCCAAAGCCGTTATTTAAGATATTTCGAATGAAACTAAAAGTAACAGATAATTTATGATTACGACTCCTAAAAATACAAATGTTAGATGTCCTGCTTAAAAATTGAGAAATAGTATGAGAACTAAAATCATACAAATTACAATCCATTGAATTGTGAATAGTCATACTCTTTAGTATTACAAACAAAAAACACTAATAGAAAATGGTTGAATAGCAATTTCAAATTAATATTTTAACAAAAATAATGATAAAATGTGCATAAATTTAAATTTTCATAACATTGCTAAACAGTTTTCATTTTGTAGCTTAGCCTCATATTAGGATCTCCTATATTTAGGATTGAAATTTCAAACATATTTATTTTAATCCGGTTTTTTTAAATACTTCCAATTAAAAACTTTTTTCTAACCGACCGGAAGATTAAAAATTTAAATTAACGTATGTTGTGTTGTTTCTGTTTTGCTCGACACTGTATGTATAAGTATTTCTATTCATTATTATTAATTTTTTATTATTCATTCATTGCGTCTTTAAAAAGTGCACTAACAAAAAGCAACCATCACCACTACTATCCCCTTCCGCCAACTTTCGTCACGAAATTATGTCTAGCTTAACTTGTCTCTATATATTGTCTGTCTGTCCGACCTTCCGTCTGTCTGTCTGTTCATATCCAAAATAAAATGCTATACTACATGTGTAATGGATAAGCAGCAACAAAAAACTACAATAATAATATTTTTTTATTTTTTTTGCTATTTTTAAATATATTTTTTAATTGTTTTTATTTTTTTTCTCCAAAGTTTCTTCTTAACACACGTACTACGCTGCCTGCTTTGGGCTTAAGAAACAACAGCAAAAAAAAAAGAAAACAACCCAGACAGAAATTGCCAACCGTACAAAAAAAATAGTACTGGCGCCGTATTACGGCATTCGTGATCGTAATTTTTCGATCTAAATTAATTTTCTATTTTCGAAAATAAAACATTTTAAGGAAATTTTTTGATTTGGGATGTTGTAGTTCTGTCCTTGATTAGAAATAAATGTAAAACTTTGTGTTTTCAATATTAGTATTTTTGTAATTACTCTTTGAAAAAACAGTTTTCGAACGATTTCACTCGATCACGAATGCCGTAATTTGTAGTGTCCGACCGAACAGTTCGGCCAAAAACCTCTTTTTTGTCGGTTTTTTGATATCTAGAGGCAAAGATGACAAATTTTGGTATTGAAAACATGTTTGTTGAGCCGATTTAATTCGATTTTGTGTATAAAATTTAAGAGAAACGCCGAAGTTTAGCTATAAAGTAAAAGTTCGGCCGCAGAACTATTTTCAATTTGGAAGAACTTTCTGAGGCCGAACAGTGAATTTATTGCTTAACTACAGACTTTTCTTCAAATTTGACACTCAAAATAGCATCTAATCAGTCCAATAAACATTTTTCCATCCGCCAAATTTGTACATAATACTTTAAAATACCGAACACAGACCAAATGCATTTTCTGGCCGAACTGTTCGGTCGGACACTAGTAATTTGGGCCCTGGTAAACCACTGTCATTTTTTTAAAACCCACCTTGTTAAAAATAACAAAAGCTACAACTAATATTGTATGTACACTATTTTGTTTGCAAATCATGTGTTTTGCAAGTATCACCCGCAAATTTTTTTTTATTAACACACACAGAGAATAAATTGGTTGGAATTCAATTGTAACCAATAAAATTTAATCATTATTCAATAATTTTAATTGTAAGTACTTAAAATTCATCATCAGAATAATTAAACTATATTGTAAACAGAAAATATATAAAATGAACCAAAACACAGTCACATCATTCAAACTATTGGTTTTCCTTATCATTATTGAAAAAATATTATCGTCTATCAACAATAGTGTATTCAATTTACTCGGGTTTGCTTTTGTTCGAGTAATCGAGTAACTCGATTTTGAGGTTTTTAATTTACTCGAGTAGGCGAGTAAGATTTTAAAATTGCTCGAATAACTCGAGTAACTCGAACAATTTTAATACTTAAATTTTATTCTCCAAAAACTCACATTTTTGTAAGTTTTTATATTTTATTAGTACTAATATAAATATAACATGTATATAAAAATTCACAAATTAAAAATTTTAGTAAAAAGTATATCTAAAAGGGAAAAACATTTGCTAAGATCATTTATTATTGCGACAGTTTTGTCTTAGTACACTCAAAGTAAAAGCGTTATTATATCAATGAAATTCTTTATAAATATGTTGAAATCTTCATTGATTTTCTTTCAATATAACTGGTTCATAAATATGTATTAAACTGTTTTATAAATATATTTGAAAAATATTTGTAAGGTGATCCGTTTTGTAATTTCACTCAGACTTGACACAGTTTTGTTATATTAGTGTGTTAGTACTAAACGAAAATATAGTCCATTTTGTCCTATCATTTTGGGATTTTGAGATATGTAATTTTTCTAAAAAAATTATAAAGAAATTTTGAAACAACTTTCATGAATATTTAAGAAGATTTTCATCATATTAATGAAAACTTCATTACTTCTATATGTAAATTTTAATATGTGGAAATTTTGCGTAGGACCGCTTTGAATTTCCATATAGGGCTTCTAAAATTGGCTTGTTACAACGACATAAAAGGGACCAACAAAAAGTTTTTAGTAAATGACATTTAAAAAATCCTTTTTGAAATTATAGTATTTATATGTAGTTTCTTTAGATCAAATGGCAACTAAATTAAAAAAAAAAATAATGTTTGATCTCACTTTTAACCCTCAAATCCGCACCAATAATCTCAAACTCCCCAGTCTTAGAACTTGTTTCTTTAAAAAATATCCAAGTTTCTTCGATATCGGAGTTTTTAGCATTAAGTTCTTCGTTTTTCGTAATATAATTTCTTTAACAGTGCTCACTTAATATAAAAATACACTTAACATTTAAATATTCACTATAACAGTCACATTATTTAATACAAAATATGAAAAAAATATAAAATAGTTCATATTTTTAAATTACTCGAGTTACACGATGAATCGACCAAAATTGTTCGAGTTATTCTTTACTCGAAATTGGCCACTTCGAATTACTCGAACAATTGTTCGACATCATTTCATCGATTAATCGAGTAACGGTTAACCGATTGAATACCCTAATCAACAACCAACCACTTTTCAGAGATTTAAAATATTTGCAGTTAAAATCGAATATTGGTTTCCCCTACAAAAAAAACAATCAGTCTATCAATCTAAAATATAAGTTTTTGTTACCAATTTTAAAATAATATAAAGTTTTTTTAGTTAGTTTTGGTAACTCTAATAAAATATTATGATTAGCAACCCAATTTCTGTTGTACATACAAATCTATTTTTAGACATACATATTTAAATTGGAAACAAAAAACATTCAAGGTTGAAATTGGATAATATAAATTCAAATTAAGTTTAGGCTAGAGGTAAAGTAATTGCCTGACAAGCAGGAGGTCGCCGGTTTGAGCCCAGTTCGCGGAGAAGAATTTTTTATTAATAAAATAATTTTAAAATTATATACATTTTTTATAGTTTTGTTAACTCTAATAAAATATTGAGATTAGCAACCGAATTTCTATTGTACATACAAATAAAATTTTTAGAAAAATATTTAAATTTGAAACTAGAAAATATTCACGGTTGAAATTTGAAAAAAAAAACATATATTTAAATTGGGTTTAGGCTAGAGGTACAATACTTGCCTGCCAAACGGAAGATCGCCGGTTCGAGGCATATCATTTTTTTTATTAATAAAAATAATTTTTGTTGAAAGCATGTGAATTTATTTTAAAAAATTTTAGTTTTTACTCTGTCTCAAGTAATATTTTTTTACAGTTTTATTAGTTTTTTGTTTTTATATACATCATTTGTTTTTAACTACATTTGCAGTTGTCTTTACCTACATAGTATTCGAAGTGTAGAGATAAAAAAAAAGACAGAAATGGTCATTGAAAAAGAGCTTTCTGAAAAAATATTTAAAAGTTTCTAGTGAAAAACCGGTACTTCACTTTTTATTTGTATTATAAATAAAAGTCCATTCTTTACAAAAAATAAAAATATGAAAATCGTTTAACATCCATTTTTTAAATATTCCTTATTTAGGATGATACTATTTCACAATTCCACTCGATATGTGTACTAAAAAGTTTTTTCAAAATGAATATTCTCTTGTTGTAAATATTTTGAAATATTTATTTATTTATTTATTTATTTATTTAAAAAAATTCGTTTTGTAAAAAAAAATCTAATACTTAGCTTTCAAAATTACTTTTTGATAATTAAAATAAACTTAAAACTTAAAAAAATAACTTTTTCTTATTACAAAATACATTAAACATTTAGTGACTTTTGCGACACCTTGTGACGACAGAAAGAGCTATATTACAAAGGATACTTTTTGTATGATTAAATTATTTTAGTATACAGTGCACTCGCGAAAATATGAACACCCTAATATATGAACACCCCAAAATATGAACATCTTTTTTCTTCCATTGACTACTCTAAAATATGAACTTAGTGCCAAAGCTTTAAAATATGAACAGCTTATTTTTGTAAAGGGTCCGCCATCTAACGTTTTTTTTCAACTAGTGCTTATTTCGTGAATGGTAACACTTAGCTCATGTCTGATTTGACAGATAACTAGTTTTATCCTTCCGCTGAACGAATATGGTCCGTATGTTCGTTATCTTGTAAAAAAAGTGAAAGAAACTGGCATCCTCATCGATAAACCAAAGCGTGAAAAGCCAAAAACAGTGCGTACACCCGAGAATATTGTTGCTGTGGCAGAAAGTGTGCGTGAAGCGCCATCAACATCAATTCACCGTCGTTCTCAACAATTGAACATTTCGGAGACATCATTGAGACGAATTTTGCATAAAGACCTTGGTATGACGCCATACAAAGTCCAATTGGTTCAGGAGTTCAAAAAAAAAAGTTATTTGGCGGACACTTTATTTGTAACATATTTTTCGCAAAATAACTTAAATTTTGTTTCTTTTTCAAAAATTAATTGTTTTTTTTTTTTAATCCAATAAACAATAAATAAAACATTTAACATAAGAAACTTTTATTTTTATTGGAAAAACGTTTTTAAAGGTAAATTAGATGCTATTCGCAAATATGAACAATCTTGCAAAAGTGAACTGGCTGGGTTTAAATTAGTTCATAATATCGCGAGTGCACTGTATACAAAAAAAATTATTTTCGTTAAAAACAAAGACACATTTTTTTTTGTCCACGGGACAAAGAACTGTGCAACGGTTGGCCACTGTTATCAATCGGATAAAAGGACATAAACGACCGTCTCCGACGCTTTGCCAATACATAAACGACCGTCTCCGACGCTTTGCCAATACTGTGCCGATTGTATGTTTCTAACTGGGAACATTTATAGTTATTCCAACCAAAACAGTCAACTATACGTTTGTTGCACTTGCATTTCCCTTCTCTTGGCTAAGTTGTTGGTGTTATTGTTATACACTTAGAATACTATGTAGGTAAAGACTACTACATTTGTAGTTAAAAACAAATGAAATTTCACTTAAAGAAAGGACGACTTACATTTCATTAATGTTCAAAAAATCACCAACAATGGTAGTAATAATGAACTACATGTTAGTAAAAAATAAACAAAAATTAATTTTTTTAGAAAACAAAAAACGATTGTAAAAAATTAATGTAAATTCATAAAACAGTCATTTGATGTGGTTTGTTTTTTTAAATAAACTACAAGATTAGTAAACAATTTAATTTATTCTACAAATGACTAACATTTACATTAAAAATAAAGAAACTATATTACAACCCAAGCAACTACATATTTTTAAAGCAGAAGTTCCCTGAGTGTAGTTTTCCTATATATTTGTCTGTCTGTCCGTTCATCCGTATGTCTGTCTGTTTGTTGTCGTCTTTTGTGGTGCATCTCCTCTATGTGTGGCAATTGTTTTGGTTTAATTTTTGTTGTCTCCCTATAATCCACCTCTTCCTCCTCCTACTCTCTTTGTTCAACTTATTCCTCCGCTTTTGCTGCTATATCATCATCATCATTATTATTTAGAATTCTTAACAAACACATAACTAAGCGCAGAGCACTTAATGCATAAGTACCGTGTTATATTTGTGCTTGATTGCCTTCTTTTTTAATACTATTGTTGGTTGGGTTGTGGTGCACTCACTGGTGCCACTAACATTCTACATTTTAATGCACCTTTTTAAAGTACAGAGTTTTAAAATAGTTTATTCCATAAGGTAGGCCGAAACTTTCAAAACCCTAAAACTAGAGTGTACTAATCTACAACATTGCAAGTCAAGTGACTTCCCAGCAAAAACTTCTATTACCAAATATGCGGTTCTGCAATGGAAATTCATAGATTTGCACAAGTTATAATTTGGCGTCTCAAATCATTATTTTTGTTTCACGAGATCGTGTTTGGTAGAAATTTGAGACGGTACAAAGAACAAAGCGGCGCTGTCAAAGCGTTGGTTTTCAATGGTACAAAAAAAAAGTACTTTCAAAGCTTCTGTTTTCGTTGGTACAAAAAAGCATTTTCAAAGCGTTGGTTTGGCACGAAAAATGCAAAACAAAAGCGTTATTAAACGTTTGGTAGTACTTTTTATACAAAATTTACAACGGTTTATGAAATTGGAACACTGTTTATATCCTCAATTAGGAATCCATGTAATTTTTAGTGTCCGACCGAACTCATTTTTATCGGCCGAAGCCGAAGCCGAGGCCGAACTTCGGCCATAATATCAATGTTCGGCCGAAACCGAAGCCGAAGCCGAACTTTTTGTTTTAATAAAAAAAATATAAATTGTTTTTTTTAGATCAATAAATTTAAACCAAAAAGTTATTAAACATAAACAAAAATAAAAATTCATAGGTATATTTTTTTAAAAAATCATATTTGGAAAATAGTTGTACTATTTAAAGTACAAAAAAAGAATAAAATATTTGTACTACATTTTATAGTCAAAGAAAAATAGTTGATCGATTTTTAAGTTGATATAGAAAAAAAAACTTAAACTTTAATATTTAAAATTAAAAAGTTTGATATTATAATGACAGAAAAGCAATTTTTCCGCTTTCACACAATGTGAATTGCTTCGTCTATCAGAATACAGCTGTTCGGCAGCGCTCAAAAGCTGTTCGCTAGCTACACTAGTTGGTGGGGCTGATAAATATTTTATTGCTGCAGCTTTTATATTTGTAAATGGACTTGAATTCCAATACTCAAATATATTTATATTTCGGGACTTAAAGGCTCCGTAATAAAAATTTTAATTTATTATTCAATAAAATTTTCATTTGGTTCTGCTACTTCTAAGTCTGGTACTGCATCATGTCTATCAGAAATTGATGAACCTGTTAATCTCTTTTTAGGATTACTTACTACTTGAAATTAATTGCAAAATATAAAAGTATACGTTTATTTAAATTATATCGCATTAAACTTGATTATTTGCTTATAAGTCTTGTAGGTATATTTCTGGAAATGTTTTTTAAACTCTTTTGGCTTTTTGAAATTTTTTCACACACATTGATATTTAAATATCGTTTTTTTTGGTATTCTATCATATTCGACGTTGTATTTTTTATGTAGTTTTTTTGTAAATTCTGAAAAGTTAATATAACCACAGTTGTTATTTATTTGTGCTTTTTATAAATAATCATAAAAAGTTCGGTAGTTCGGCCAAAATTTGGCCGAACACCGAACTTGGCCGAACTTCACTTTTTGGCCGAACTCCGAAGCCGAAGCCGAGTACTCGGTCGGACACTAGTAATTTTATCAATACATTCGATATTAAAGTCACATTAGGTAAAACAACACGCTTTTAGTACATTTGTACTAAAGTGTGTGTGTTTTATTTTAAAGCCCGATTGAACTTGAAATTGTAAAAAATAACACAAAAAATTAAATTTTAAACCAAAAAATTTTTTTATTCGAAAGATCAATACATGGCATTAACATTTGAAACTAATTTCGGGCATATTTAAACCGCATCTGTTCTTGACGAAGCGCATTCTGGACGTCCAATTTTGGGCCACTTTTTAGAGCATTGCTGGCCGTATGTCACGAATAACAAGAACAATGTTGGCCTCCAAGATATCAGACTTCACATAGCCCCACAGGAACTAATCTAGAGGTGTCAAATCGGACGACCTTGGAGGCCAATTCACAGGTCCATTTCTCTAAATCAGCTTATTACCAAATTTTGATTTCAATAAGTCGATGGTTGCGGTCGCCGTATGGCCGTATGTTGAAACCACATCTCGTCCGGATCAAAGTCATCCACATTTTCAAACAAAAACGATCTCCATTGGCCGTAACGCAAGCTCAGGCTTCATTTTTGAAGAAATAAGGTCCGATGATGTCACCAGCGTGTATATCGCACAAAACGATGCATTTTTCTGGATGTAATGGAGTCTTTAGTGTCTCTTGTGGATTAGTCTCACTCCATATGCGGCAATTTTGTTTATTAACAAACACGCTAAACCAAAATTGAGCCTGATCGCTGAACACAATTTTGCAATTAAACATCTGGCGAATCGATGACTGATTTTCAAAGTAAATTTGGACAATTTGGTAGCGTTGTTCAAGCGTGAATCTATTCATTATGATTTACCAGAGTATACTGATCATAAATGTCAAACATTGATCGCAGTATGACAGTTCGTTTGACAGCTAACCCTTTCGTAAGTTCTATCGGCTTTAAAAAATCAACTTTTACTATTGTGTGAGTGACGGTAAAAGCGTTTTTCCAACGTTTTCAAAAAGTACTTTAGCAGTACTTCTTTCACAAAATATAGTATGTATCTGATTATTTGAAAAACTCTATCAAAACATGTGTGTTTTCCCAGCACTTTTGTTTTTTGCATAATTGTCTTGATTAAAAAAAAAACATCGTGAAAGCTCCCCAAATAGCGAATGCGTTTTTAAAGCATTTTAAAATGTGGTACAGAACATGTTAGAGCACTTCACCAAAATTAAAAAAAAACAGTAGGTTCGTATGAGTACATTTCTAGTAAAAAAGAAAAAAAATTAAAAAGTCAAAATATTAAAAAAAAAAAAACAAAAAAATGGTAAAAACAGAAAAAAAATACAAAAAACGGGAAGAAACATTCGTGGAGTTTTAAGTTAATCGCTAAAAGTAATCAATTTAACATCGATTGTGATAAAAATGTGTTCAATTTTATCATTTGTTAAACTTTAAAAACACGTTAACAGCTTTTGCTTTAAGAAATTTTTCGAGTAAAAACTGGTAAAATTTCCCCCCAAAATGTTTACTACACCATTTCCACTTATTATTCAAAAAATCACACATCAATTTCAAAAAATACAAATTGTAATTTGAAAATTGCAATTGAATTTCAAAAAAACTTCAAACGTCCACAGCATTTTTTTTATATTGACACAATGTCACACAATTAGATTCATATATCAATAGCATTACCAAATGTATTTCAAAAACACCAATTGTAATTTCAAAATTGCATTTGTTGTTCAAAAAATAACATATTATTTCATTAGGACTTATTTCGGAGAGACGCAGGAGATTAGAAAAATAAACAAAAGATCTAAAAATAGAATATTTTTGTTGTTAGTGTTGTCACTTCTGAGTTTAATATAAAATAACAGAAAGGAACTGGAATTAGATTCGAGGTCATACTTGGGTGTGTTCGCTAAACGGTCATGACTTGGTATTGTTACGTTTGTAATGTAAGATGAGCGCAGGTTTGATTCTTACAGCTGCAGGTTGTTGAAAAATTTATCATATAGAGACAATCTGACAATTATAAGACACAAATAATTACAATTTAAATGAAAAATCACTGATGAGCCTGTCCATAATAAAAAAAAGGCAGAAACTAGTCTAGTCTGATTTAAAAATTAATAGTGTTTTTAATTTTTAGAGAAAAACGTTTATACTTCTTCAATATTTCCTCTTTCATTTCGTCGGTGGAAGTTATTTTATTTTTGATGGGATTTATTTCATTTTTTTCTAATGGGACTTATTTCATTTTTGGTGGAATTTATTTCATTGGGTGTATTTTCGTGAACATTATTTGATGTGGGAGTTATTTCGTGTCGCCTTTTAAAATAATGCAGAAGGTAATGATAAAGGGTCCGCCATCTAACGTTTTTTTTTTCCAACTAGTGCTTATTTCGTGAATGGTAACTCATGTCGGATTTGACAGATAATTAGTTTTATCCTTCCGCTGAACGAATATGGTTGTGTATACGCTTGAACAACGATGGGAAATATTGCGACATTACTTTGAAAATCATGGTAATGTTGCAGAATGTGTGCGAAAATTGCCATTTTTCTTCGAAAATGAGCAAGGAGTGGCCGTTACAGTCAATGGCGATCGTTATCGGGCCATGTTGAACGAATTTTTGTATACAAAAATTGAAGAGGAGGATATTGCCAACATTTGGTTTCAACAGGACGGAACAGGAAGCCATTGGTGAAATACAGCTGCACACAATCGATAATGTGCTTAAAAATTGGACCGATCGTGTAGGCTACTGCATGGCCAGCCGAGGCAGCCATTTGAATGAAATTATTTTCCATTATTAACCGGAAGGATTGTACTTTCAAATAAAAAAAGAAATTTGAGAAAATATTCAGTAGTTTTTTTATAGCATTTTCAAAAAAAAAAAGTTATTTGGCGGACCCTTTATATCATTATTGGTAATGCAAACAGTAATGAGATGACATTACCAATATTTTTCGGAGATGTGTATATAATTGAGAAGCTCCAATATCTTTATGTCCAAACCCGTTTAAAATTGGTTTAAAATATAACGAAGTTAAAATTTATTGTCCAGCAAACTGTTTTCATCAAAAACTTCAGATTCAGCGAGTGTAATTAAACTTCTAAAAGTTGTAAAGTGATATTTTCAACCCTGGCAACAATCTGCAGTAGGTTATTTGAAGAGTATATTATATTAATACTACTTTGTAAAACCGTGTAATTAATTCTTTGGTATTTCTGGTTACACCTTTATATATTTTGTTGAACAGAATTTCTTACAAGGATAGTATTTCCAGATAAACTCTCCGATTTGAGTGTAATTTGAAAGTGTGGTAAAGAAATAAAATCTATTAAAATTAGTTTTTTGCCACATAGGGTAAAGATTGTTCACCATTTTGGTACTTTTTTTGTTCGGTAGCGTGGCAAATACTTTCGAATTTTATATTTTTCAAAATAAGAAATTTGGTACACATAATGGCTATTTTTTAGTACATAATTGGTACAAAAAAAGTCCAATTTAGCACAAAAAAATATAAAAAATAAGTCTTCGCTTAAATTAAAAAGTCCATTAAATATGTGGATTTAGAATTCAATTCCATTTAAAGCACCCAAAAATAAAGTTAAAAAAATGGTCAATGGGTAAGTCCTTAAAGTTCCCTTTCTATAATACCACATTTGTATAAGAATACAACAAACAACATTCAAAAACAAAAAGATTCCATTTTTAAAAAACCATTTTGACCACTTAAATTCCTGAGGTAAGTCAAAAACCGAAATAGGTCGTTCTTAGAATTATTTTTTCTATATATACGAGTTTAATAAAAATCGGGTTGTTTAGCTTGGTGTACTTTCCTTGTAAGTTTGCGCCTGTTTGCGTTTATGTACTAGCATTAGGCAGTCCCGATGTGTGGAACATTTGTGAATTTCACGCAGCAATGGAACTCAAACGATGCGTTTTAATGGCTTATCTTGTTAATAATAATAAACAAAATGTTTTAGGGTACTTTTAGAACTCAATCTGGTGGAGAAAAGTCAAACTTGTTGAAGCTTTTTAGATCAAATCTTTGTTTTGTTATTTTACTTCAGTGGTGTTTAGTAGCATTAAAAGACAGCGCCCACCATTGTAATTTTAAGCTTATAATGGAAGAAAATATATAAAAGTTTTTTAAAAACCGGGACGGCCTTATGTTTATTGTTGTTGTTGTTGGTTTTTTAGTTTACTTATGTTATTATTCTTATTTTTATACATATTTTTATACCATCTACCATATGTGATAAGTTTGTTATTCCGTTTGTAACTCATCGAAAGTATATATTCTTGATCCCTTTGAATTTTAAGCCGATTTAGCGATGTCCGTCTGTCTGTTGAAATGAGGATTACGGAGCGATAACGCAATAGAGACTCCTCGTTTGTACCTAGATTGATGTACATTTTCCCGAAAAGTTTAGTATTGAAAATGAGCAAAATCGGCCCTGCGTTTCAAAAGTTATGAATGAAAATGTGAAAAGTTTCCATACAAATTGTTATACATATTATATATTGTATATTAGTGCAATTTCATAGAAGCATCTGGTGTATAAAATATAACGTCATATTTTTCCAACCAGGCGTTAAGAGGTGAATAATATTTAAAATTCACCTCAAATTTTGATTTCGCCTCGAAATTTTTTTTACCACAAAAACATTTTTTTTTTACCTGAACATTTTCATTTCACCACAAAAATATTTTTTTACATCCAAAAAAGTTTTTCACCTCACAAAATTTTTTCACCACTGTAATGTTTTTTCACTATTTTGTTTTGTTTTTTTTTTTCATTTGTAACATATGTACGGTGGAGGGTATAAAAAAAGATTGGTAAACCAATTTTAATGCATGTACTTGTTTTTTTCTGATGCGTCTAGTTTCTTTGCCCACTTGAGCACAGGTATCATCTTGTTAGGTTATAATGCTTAGTTTTTGTATATATTGTTCCCATTCTATTTTCAAGCAGAAAACACTTGCTCTATGTGTGTCTTGCGTACCTATCTTCATCACATTTAGTTTTTTTTTATATATTAATAAAGAGTTTTTTTTTACAACATATTTTATAAAAACTAATCCATGCTGGTATTTGATGACTGGAATAAATGTATTACATAGAATTTTAACTTTATAAAACAAATAAGGAATTTTCAACATAAAACAATGAAATAATATTCATTATAATTCTCATTAACTTAACAAAATTATTGCTTTGTGAGAAAAACAATAAGATAAGATTATTAGAATGTATGATAAACACAATTTTTTAAAAAAATACTAATACGTTCTATCAAATATAACTTTGAAAAGTTGAGCATACGGTGATGTGGAAAATCGAGCTTAAAATGGAACCCTCAAAAAAAGAAAGCGAAAATGTAATTTTCAGAGCCAGATTACACATTTCGTTTGATTAATAACAAAAGCCCCGTTTTTTACACTTTCGAAAAACTAACAAAATTATAGAATTAATTATGAAAAAAAATTTTAATTTTTCTAATCTTTCAGATAGAAGAGAAACATAAGTTAGAGATTTATAAATTTTAGGTTTCGTAACCGTTCTTGTATTTAAATTATTTCTGTTCTTATATTGTCTTATTAATTTACAGCATAGTTGAATGGGTAATTATTATCATTCAAAATATTTTTAATCTTTTCCATATTAATCAGGTGAAATTTCACATCACTAATCTTCAATACTCTTTTAATTAGATTCCTTGCAGTATTGATTTTAATTCGTCACAAAATGTGGAGACGAAATATTGGAAATAAATAATTATAATTTATAAATAAAGATGCTTTACAGCGAGTAAAATTGTGTGTAAAATTACATCAAATAAGTAAATATACACACAAAATGCTTAAATAACTAGTTTACACATTAATGTCTGCAAAAATGCACACAAACGATAGTTATATTAATGTTGCAAACACATTTTTAAATTTATAAATAAAGTTTTACATATACATGTGTGTGCATTTCTTTCTTTCCATAGTCAACATAAGATTTTGGTGTAATAGTTTTCTATAAAGTGCATAGACCGAAAATTGGCAATCTTTGCACATGAAAATATGTATATGAAATTGTAAATACTAAACAATTTATTACACAAATTATGCGTAAATTTACACACATTATGCGTAATGAACCATGTTGCTTTACATTTTATATGACAATTTTCTGTTATTTTTTTAATCCATTTTAATCCTGTTGCAATTTGTTGACGAAATTTTGCTGAAAGATGTAATGGGGTATCAATAAGCTTTTTTTTAAGTTTTTGTATACTGATTGCGCCGTCTAGCGGTGGCATTCGCAGTTTAAAATCAAATTTTGATGCTCTGTGTTTTCACCTAAAATCCAAAAGACCGTAACTACACTTTTTATTTTTTTTCAGGAGAGACGACAATTACTATAAATTAAAAATTTCTTAAAGCTTAGTATCCAAATTTTAGAATTATGCTTAAGAAGCAAAGACGGATTTATTTTGTACTCGATTTTTCTGAAACCAAAAAGCCGTAACTCCAATACAAAAATTTATGCAAAAAAAATAAAACAAATGTTTACTGCTTTTCGGCAGTAATTAAAAAGGTTTTTAGTGAATTTATGTATTTTTATAAATTTATTGTGAGTATTTTTAAGACTAAACTCGCTTTGACTATTTAAAAACTTTCGAGAAAAATTTATAAAATGTATTTATTTATTTCGAGAAAAAAAAAATAAAATTAAACTGGTTAAACAAAAAACAGTGTAAATCATTACATACACAGAAAAAAATATCTAATTAATCGATTGTTTGAAAATCAATGGCAATTTAAACAATTTTTTTAATTGATTCAATTAAAAAATTTATTGAATTTTCTAATATATCCATACATACATGTTGTCAAATGTAAACAAAATTTTTAAAAATTTGGCAAACTATTTTTTTTATATTTTATTTAGATTAAATAATCAAACAAAGGTTTAATTATATCAATATATTATTTAATTTGTAAATAAAAAGAAAAAAAAAATCGCAAATGATTAACTTTTAATAAGTTGAATAGTTTACCGATTTCAAATACACGCAAAATCGTAGTTATTTCACTAGAGTTTGCAACACTTCTTTTGTTGAGATATTCGTGTACGCACGAAAACTTAATTTAGTTTCATGTTTTATCTGTGGTAATAAAAGTGCACATGTGGATTTAAATAAACCTTATCGAAAAAGGACAATTAAACTATTATTTTTGTAAATAATTAAATTTTCAATAAGTATAAGTGTCATTAAACTATCATTTTAAAGTTGTGTGTGATTTTTTTAAGAAAGCAATTCAATTACAAGAAAAAGTTCAAGACAAAACAAGCAAAACAAAAATTTTGTCTTTACTTTTATTTGTTTTCTTATAATAAATTTTTATATTAAAAAGCTTTAATTTTATTATAATTAAAATGTCAATTTAATTTACAAACCTACATTTCTTTTTTTATTTAATGGGGGACATATAACAAAAATAAAAAAATACGAGTTTTCAATTAAAACTACCATTGTTTTCTTCACAAGTTTCAATTAAAGTTTTAGTCAATTTAACTAAACTTTTTAATTGAGGTTGTAAAGAAAAACAATAACTATTTTAATTGATATTATTATTTTAATTGAAAGAGTTTTAATAAACTGTCTGCAAATTTTTTTAGTTAATACTATCATTTCAGTGGTAGGTGCAAAATCAATTAAAATATTAATTGATTCAATAAAATTTTTAATTGAAACCCGTTTTTAGTTTTTTCTGTGTAAAAAGGAAAAACTACACTACTCGACTTTTTGGTTAATTATTGAAATTGCAGTTATATCCTTTTGATTTTCGTTGATAAAATTCGGCATTTATGGACGTAAACGTGTTAAATTTTTTTGGGAATTTGTATTTTGGTTAACTACATCATAATCAATCAAAAAGTAAATTTTTAATTTTTTGTTAGTTACGGCCTTGTGGATTTTAGCTGACTTAACGTAGCGTACCCCGTTAAGTACGCTACGTTAAGTTCTTTATATAAATTAAAAAAATATCAAAAAAAGTGTCATAAACAATGTCAAAAATTTTATTTTTTACTTAATTATATGGCAACCCTGGAATAACAGTTTTTAATTTTATTTGTATAGTTAAAGTAAATTATCGCATGCTTTTTACTGGGTTATTATATCTCTCTGCTATCCAAAATTATGAAGCCTTAAAAGTAGGTGTTGCTTTAAAGCAATGGCAGTGCAAAATGGGTTAATACCATTGTACTTAAGATGTTAAAATATGTTATGGGTTTTAAACACTTTATCCAATAAAAAATTATAGCCGTTTAAAAGTACTTAGCTGAACGGAACAGTTGGTTCATAATAAGTTAAATAAAGGGTTTCAAAATATTGGAGCCGTGAATTACAAATATACCCAATTAAAAAATATTATTTGGATCAAACTGACCTCATAGAATTAATCTAAATTACTTATTTTAGTTATTGTCTTAATTAAAAAAATATTATATTTATGTCATCAAAACTTTGAGAAATTCATTTATATTTAAATGCCTTTTGATAACATGAAAACACATAAACTTTAAATATAATTTTTGTTATAAATAAGTAAATTTAACATTTATTTAAACTTCATAATCACCATATCGTTAGCTAAACCGCAAACAGCCCTAACTAACAAAATCACTTTTTTGATTGAAAAATTTAGAATTTTTCGATCAAAATTAGCGATTTTATTAGAAAAATACAAAAAGCCCTAACTACAGGATCGTTTATATGTTAAACGCAAAAAGACCTAACTAAACGCTTGCAGTTAAGGGGTTTTCTCCTTTTAAAATTTTTTTATATTTATTGTTTGTTTATACGAGGGTGGATCAATAAGTCAGTCACTTTTTGAATAAAACACAGTTTTTTGCAAAAAAAAAAATAATATTTCAACATAATCTCCTTTTAGCTCAATACACTTAGTCCAAAGTTTCTCCAATTTCTGTATCCCTTCCAAAAATAGGATTTTTCGAGGTCCATTAAATATGCATTTGTTTGTTCAATAATTTTATCGTTGGAGCTAAATCCCTTTCCACCGATCCATTTATTTAGGTTTGGAAATAGGAAATAGTCAAATCCGGAGAATATGGCGGATGAGGTACCAATTCGTAGCCCAATTCATGGAATTTTGCCATTGAGACTGCACACGTATGCACCCGTGCATTATCTTGATGAAAAAGACCTTTTTTCTTTTCCATATGGAATCACTAAAACCACCGATTCAATAACTTTAATTGCTGAATTTCCGCCAACAGTGACAATTGCTAATTCAATTAGAAATTGATAGCTCTTCAAATTGAATTATTTTTCAATAAAATAATAACTCATTTGATAAAAAAAGTGATCAATATTGTATACCTTCTAAAAAGCAAAAAACTATTGGATAAAGTGTTGTTGCCTTACCAAATGTTTTTTATAGCTTATATTTTATAATATTGATTTTAAACCGGTATGTAATTCTCATTTAGTTAGCAGATTTATTAATACTTTTGTGAACAAATTCACACAAAAATTAGTTTTTTGTTTCTATCGAAATGATACAATTTTATTTTGGATTTTTTTTTTTGCAAAAATTATCCCTTTTGTTAAAACCAGAATATTTTTTTTTTAATAATTTTTAATATATTTTTAGGATTTTTTTTGTTTAAATTTTTTTTTCATATTTTTTTAAACTAAATTTAACTTCAAAAATTACATTATCAATTTTATGATAATGTTTTAGAATAAATTAATATTAAAATTTAAACCACTGAAAATAAATTATTTAACTTAATAAAGTAATTAAACTAATGAGAATTAATAAAATCTAAATCAAATGGATTTAAAATATTTATACTAATACATAAACATTTATAAAAAAAACAAATACATACATACATAAATATTATAAAAACGACAACAATATGTTTTGAACGATAGAACAAAAAAATGTCAAGCCAGTTTCGAATTTAAACAAATATTTAACTGATTCAATTAATTTTTAATTGCCAGCTTTTACAATTTTCAACAAATCGATTTAATTTGAAAAAATTTGGGAAATATTTTTTCTGTGTATACAATAGCGGAAAAATCTTGATTCGATCAGTGTGTTTATCGAAACCAGCAAATCACTTCTATTCCTTACATTATTTTGTAAAGATTTTTTTGAAAAAGTGCTATAAAAAAAGCCAAAAATAGTTTTTTTAAATCGTTGTATGGCAACCCTAGGATAATAAATTTTAAAAATGTTTAAGCCTTTTATTTATAGAATAATTTTATATATGCGATTATTCGCATATATACAATAATTTAATGAAATGCGTTTTTTTCACATTTATACAATAATTTCCAAACAAATCTAAATTTTCGGACAAATGCCCTGCGGGAAACTAAGGGCCGATTGATCAAAAGTTGCAAATCTTTGATATATGATTTGGGGGCCCTTCACGAAACTGGTGAAACCAAAATTGTGGTGTACCAAAAGGTGTTAATTTGGGTAAAATAAATTGACTGGTTGGTACCAGATATATCATGTTACTGGAGTAAAAGTAACATAACATCAAATTGTACTGAAGCAACTAGAGCCGTTGTATTTGAAATAGCTACTGGTCACTGAACAGGTGCGAAACCGTTAGTAGTGGATGAAAACATGGCAATTATATATATACTAGCGGGCTTTGCCCGCTACGTTGTTAGCGTGCCTTAGACCTAGTTTTTGGGATGATGGATAACTTTTCAGTTTGCCCACTATCTGTGTACCAAAATTTAATAAAATCCTTTAAGCCATATAAAAGATAACAAAAAGTGGGCGTAAAACTGCCACGCAAACCAAGTCTTAATCTATTATAGCAAACAGTGCTTATGAGTCATCCCAATATCTGTGTACCAAATTTCAATAAAATCTGTTCAGCCATATAGAAGATAGTGAAGATGTGGGCGAAAAAGTGCCACGCCCACAATATATAAATTTGATATAACTTAAAGTGCTTATCTGTGCCATCTCTTTCTGGGTACCAAATATCAATTGCATCGGTAAAGCCATATCGAAAATAGTGAAAAAGTGGGCGTAAAAGTGCCACGCCCATCATATAAAAATTTCATATAGCCTATAGTTCCTTCCAGACCGCCCACTATCTATGTGTCAAATATCAATTACATAGCATAAGCCATATCGAATATAGCGAAAAAGTGGGCGTAAATGTGCCACGCCCACCATATCGAAAACAAATACAGCACATATTACTTTTCAGTTTTCCCACTATCTGTGTACCAAAATTTAATAAAATCCTTTAAGCCATATAAAAGATAACAAAAAGTGGGCGTAAAACTGCCACGCCCACCAAGTCTTAATCTATTATAGCAAATAGTGCTTATGAGTCATCCCAATATCTGTGTACCAAATTTCAATAAAATCTGTTCAGCCATATAGAAGATAGTGAAGATGTGGGCGAAAAAGTGCCACGCCCACAATATCTAAATTTGATATAACTGCTTATCTGTGACATCTCTTTCTGGGTACCAAATATCAATTGCATCGGTAAAGCCATATCGAAAATAGTGAAAAAGTGGGCGTAAAAATGCCACGCCCATCATATAAAAATTTCATATAGCCTATAGTTCCTTCCAGGCCGCCCACTATCTATGTGTCAAATTTGAATAAAATCGGTTCAGGCGTTTGGACGTGATGCTCACACAAACAAACAAACAAACAAACAAATAAACAAACAAACCAACAGTCATTTTTATAATATTAATAAGGATTAATAAGGATTAATAAGGATATATTAGGTTGTCCCAAAAAAAATAAAAATTTGAATTTTCTCGGAAGATCTTTCCTAATTTGGATACTCATAAGGTAAAGTATTTTTGAGAATTTTATCAGATTTTTCGGAAGTGGTTTAGAGGTCGCGCAAACCGATTTTGTACCAAAAATCGAGCTTTTTGGGCTTTTATTGAATTTTTCTTAAAAATTGCTAAAAAATCGGTAATTTTTCAGCTTCTGAGTTAATATTCTTAAAGAAAATTTTCCGATCTTTAATTTTATGTGCATAAGTAATAAGTTTCGTCAGGGATTTTGCACATTTTGATACATTATATAACAGTTTTTGTAAATTTTCAACAAATATGAAAAAGAAAAAACAATATAATTTTCTCTTACCTTTCTCGAGTTATACCCTTTTAAAGCTTTGCACCCATTGTATGAAATTTTTAGTACTATAAGATTTGGGCATCCGATTTGTTGTAAACTTTAGATCAGGAGTGCCCAAAAGTTCCTTATGGAAGAGCAAACACCAATACATTTAAAGAAAAACTAATTTTTATTCAATATTTTTTGTTGTAAAAACCAATACATACAAAGAAAAAGAAAAAAATATTTCAATGTTTACCAGCAAAGCATACGAAAGTGTTGTTGCTTTGCGCTTGCGTGTATACAGTGAAGAACGACAAAAAAACTAATAAGACAAAGTTGTTTGTGTATTTCGTATTGCTAGTGCTGAGCGCTCTATATGTGTATTAAAACACACAGCCTATAGCTAAGTGTTTTTACAAAAACAAATGAGCACCAAGCGCATAGGCCTTGGGCACCCCTGCTTTAGATTGTGAGATTTGAAAATTTATTTATTGTATATGGGAAAACAACAAATCATTTCAGGAAGCAAAACACAAAGTTCAACAATTGCAAGTTGTAAATGATGTCGCAGAACGTGGTGTGGCCTTGGCTAATAGTTATATCAATATCACAACTTCTGAAACAGACTTTCAGAGTTTACTGCAGGGGGTAGAGCAGCATCGCAAGAACTCTTATAAATGATTTATAACAAATCTATTTTTCTTTGTTTTTAATATAATTGTTATGTATGAGTGGTAAGTAACTATTATTTTATTTGTAAAAACATTTTCTAAATCCAATTATTTAAAGTTTAAAACCAATGCAAACCTAGTTCACACCTTATAGTATTATACATTTCATACAATGTGTACAAAGATTTAAAAGGGTATAACTCGAGAACGGTGAGAGAAAATTCATTTTTTTTTCTGTTAATTAATTTAAAACTTAATAATCTATTAAACTGCATCATTAGTTTTTTTAGTCTTTATACAAATTTTAAAAGTTATAAAGCATTCTTTTCCATATTTGTTGAAAATTTACGAAAAACCGTTATTAAATTGTCAAAATGTGCAAAATCATTGCCGAAACTTATTATTTATGCACATAAAATTAAAGATCGGAAAATTTTCTTTAAGAATATTGACTCAGAAGCTGAAGAAATATCGATTTTTTACAAATTTTCAAGAAAAATTCAAAAAAAGCCCAAAAAGCTCGATTTTTGGTAAAAAATCGATTTGCGGACCTCTAAACCACCTCCGAAAAAATCTGAAAAAATTCTCAAAAATTTATAGCCTTATGAGTATTCAAATTAAGAATGATCCCCAAAATTTTTTTTTTAATGGGACACCCTAATATATATATTCCTTAAAAAGCAAAGTTTACTGATTACTTTTTAAATACACTACAATCCGTTACTTTTAAAATATTGTGACTTTAATATTGTTTGAGAAACAATCAGAACAATTATATATTTTTTTTTTTTTTAAATGTTTGAAATATAAAAACAAAACAAATTGTAAAATAAACTTTCCAGGTTTGCTAATTACTTTTCGCAAACCCGGCGACATGCACTCCTTACATCAGTGCAGTGGTACGTTACAAAACCATTCCATTCAAACTACACATGTAACTGTACGGTAATAAGTTACCTTCCTCAAGTTATTCGCCACGTCACAAGGTGCTCCAAAGGTAGTAATTGCCACCCCCTATGACATGCCCATGTTAAAAGTACCGGTCACTTTTATATAACAGGACCGAAACTAGGACAGGTGCATACACACAAAGTTCTCGTCACGTGACCATACCAGTGACTTTTGCATTTCCGGCAGGGTGGTTTCCCGCTTATATGCTCAAAAAACCCAGCATTTTGAATTCGCATTTAAGCGGGGATTACTGTATCTAATTAATTTAATATTTATAATCAAAATATAAAAAAATTTTATAAGTAAATTTATTAAACAGTGCTTTCTTAAATAAATCGAAAAAAAATATTAAAATATTACATTTATAACACAACTGATATACGTATTTAAACATCTTCAATGTGGTAGGGCTTTTTGTTTCAGAAAAATACACGACAAAGGGCCTAACAAACATAACTTTTCGAATATTAATATTATTATTTTGTTCTAACAGAAATAAATTTGTCTTTTTTTTTTAAATAATATTGGAAAAATTTGTGATGAAAAAAATTAACTTTTTCATACAAACATGTTTTTTGCTTCTACTGTAAAATTAATAAAATGTTAGTTAGGGCATTTTGCTTTTTATGTAACGATATACAATGTATTTATGGATGATTCATACTCTGTAAAATATAGTTGCACGTTGGTTGTACTCATCCATTGTAATATATTAACTTTTTTTTTACTTTTTATTTTGTATGAAATGAGTTTTTATTGAATTACACTACAACAAAATAGTACCAGTGGGTGTCTATCCACCTCAGTCTCTCTCAATCTGCCCTCTTTTTATTTTTTCTTAAACTCGCACCGAGCAAATGAAAACATGTTGCAGAAATTTAAGTTTAAAATATTTTTAACATGTTTTTGATTAATAATTTACTAAAATGTTTATTTATTTAAAATTTTAACGATAAAATAAGCAAGATAAAATTAAAATACATTCAATTTTAATAGAAAATAACAAAATATAAGCAAAATAAAAGTGAGTGTTTTAAGCAGCAGTTTTTTATTAACATGTTGCAATTATTTTCTTTAGTGTAAAAAAGTGTATTTGCTTGCCCGAGTTCGGTATTTTGTTGCTGAGAGGCGTGGAAAGTGTAGTCTCTCTGTTTGTATATACTCTTTGATAGTACGTGCAACAGCATACAAAAATGAACGAATTTTTACAACCCATAATTGAAAATAAAATATGAATATGAATACATGTTTGGTTTTTAATACATTTTTTTTTTTTAAGATGTTGAAAATTTTAATTTCCTTATCACATTTTTGTTTTTATTTAAATTTATTAAATTTTTTTTTTATATTTTCCTTATTTTATCAAAAATTCTTAAAAGTATATTTTTTAATTCTGAAATCTTTATACATCAACGTGTGCACATATGAGCTATTTAAAAAATTTTCCACACTTGTTAAAACTGACTTTAGAGCCTCTTATATGTCAAGATTTTGTAAATTGAGAGAAACGATGGACATGGTTAGGTACACTCAAAGTGTATATACAAATAGGGAGACTACACTTCCCACTCCTCTCAGCAACAAAATTCCGAACTCGGGCAAGCAAATTAAAACATTTTTTTACACTAAAAAATAATTGCAACATGTTGATAAGAAATTGTTGCTTAAAACACTCACTTTAATTTTGCTTGTATTTGTATTTTAATTTTATCTTGCTATATCGTTAACATGATAAAATCAATTTGCACTTCAATTTCTGCAACATGTTTTCATTTGCTCTTTGCGAGTTTACGAACAAATAAAAAGGGACAGATTGAGAGAGACTGAGATGGATAGAAACCCGCTGGTAAACTATGACGTGCAAAGTTTGACGTGGAAAAGTCTTCACCTAAAGAATTGATGGCCATTTAAAAGTCGAAAATGAACAAAATTTCTTAACACTAGTTAATGCATTTTTTTTATACGCTCTTAGTGTATATGATACAAATAAAACAGAAAACCAATTATTAGAAAAAAATGTTTTGAGGCGAAAAACTTTTTAGATGTGAAAAAGAAATTAAGTGGTAAAAATCATTTTTGAGGTGAAAAACAATTTTTGCGGTGAAAAATAAATATTTAGTTTTGAAAAAAAATTGAGGTGAATTTCAAATATTATTAACCTCAAAGTGTCTGGTAAAAAAAACAATGAGAGCTTTACTCATGTAATTTGACGTTTTGTTTTGATTTGTTTGTTTGCAATTTAATATATATTTACTAATATCGGTCATAGGCGTGATTTTAAAAACAATATTGGAGTGGTGGAAATATACAATAAACTCTTCAATCGCTTTTACAAATTTAGTCGCTGGTATGAGCCAGAAATTGTCTGTGAATATTTTGTTTCAAGTGTCTCAGTTTTTCCGATTACTCCCTTCGGATTTACTCAATATTTTTTTTTTAATTTAACCAATACTCAGGGGATGCCCCCTACTCATGCAGTGTATTGATCAGGAAAATAGGGAAGAGGGAGAAGTGCTTGTGGATATTTGATTTAAATTTTTCTAAATTGTAAGTAACAGGGAAGACTTCTGCGGGAAGTTTGTTCCACATACGAATCGTTCGACTAAAAAACGAATTTTCTCTGTAATGCGTTGTGCGAAACACAGGACAATCAACTAGAAACGGATGTGCTCTACTAGATAAGCGAGTATTACGAATAAAAACTCGGGCTCGAGGAATAAGTTCACTTATCTCAGATGAGCACTTCCCATGCACAAAAATGTCACACAACCCACATTCCGACGATGCTCCAATAAATCAATAGAGTTGGATACACTTCTTCTTCTTTGTCCTTCTTTACTCCTCAATGGAGCATAGGGCTTCCACTACTGTCATTGATAAGCTTCACCGCCCTCCCCTGAACACGGTCCAGAAGCTTCAGAATAGACACTGAAGTCCCTTCAGTTCCAGCTCTATTGAATCTTTAGAGCATCTTTTCAATGTGGGTTGTACGACACTGCTTTATCGATATTACCATGGAAAGTGTTCTATTGAGATAAGTAAAGTTCCCAGCCAGAAATTGCCGATAGTCAGAAAAATCAAGCACTGGTAAAGCACTTAATTTGTAGTATCATTGGCAGAAATTGAAATTAAAGCACTGGCAAAGCCCTTATTTACAACGCTTTCCCAACGTTGTCAAAATGTGCTTGATTTATTAAATTTACAACCGTAAAAAAATTAAAACACTTGAAAACTCTTTATTTAGAATGCTTTGCCAACTTTAGTAAAGAGTGCTTTTAAAGCATTGATTTAAAAAAATTTGCGACAAAATTGTAAAATTGTGTTTTTTTATATTTGTGAAAAATCACTTTTTATATCTACTTTTTGTTTTACTTCCAGCGTTGGCAAGTTACTTCCAACAAACGTTATGATAGTTCTGGCAAAATAGCACAACCAACGGTTATCCAGCTGTTATCACTTATGTACGTTTTAAGCTATCACGTACTATGTGTCTCAATCGTGCGGCCAGGGTTCGAAACCCGGCAGGGCCATAAAAAAATTTAAATTAACTTGTTTTAAATTTTTATTTAAAAAATTTATTTTTAGACCACATATTATTTGGTTTGGCCAGTGTTTCGCCAACGTGCTTTGCCAACGCTGTAAAAAAGGCACGGCCAAGCCATGCCCGGTGTTATCATTTTGGGGTTGGCAAAGCACTTAAATCTTCAGAAATCCAACGCTCTGACATCGCTAATACCACCGTTAAAAGCACTGGGCCAACGCTTTGCAGTTCGTATCTTTCTGTCTGGGTAATACTCGCTTATCTAGTAGAGTACATCCGTTTATAGTAGACTGCCCAGTGCTTCAAAGTGTCGAACTTTTTTGAAATTCCTCATATAATTTATAGATTTTTGAATTTATTTATTTTTTGTTTTTCTCATAATCGTATTTGTTGTGAGTATATTATAAAACGAGGGTTGTTAAATAATTAAAACATTAAAAAAAGTTGTTCAAATTAATAAGACATTTTATGTTACATAGGCCTGGGTTCTATATTCCACTACGAAGTGAAAGTGGAATCGTTTTCAATTCCACATTTTCAATTCCGCTGTGTTCTGAAAAACGAGTGAATCGTTTTTTTCACGACGATTTCATTTTCATTTTGTTCTTAGCAACAACATAAAAAAATGCTAGATAAAACCAAATTATCACTTTAAAGTGAATGAAATTGCAATAAAGAAGAGTGCATTTTTTAACAAAAAAAAATTAATCAAAAAAATACTTATTTTTAAAATAATATAAAATGGTATTTAATTAAAAAACAAACACAAAGAACGGAAAATCTATATAGCAAAAGGCTTCGTGTATGCTCAAATCCTTTGGAACTACCAGAAAAATCGTAAGAGAATAATTAAAACTGAGTCGCAAGTGTTTAATATTAATAAAAAAAAATAGTTTAATTGCGTATTTATTTATTATGATCGCAAAAGACTTCAATCTAGCAGTGGAAAGAAGTACAGCGTCAAAAATTTTAACAAATATGTGTAGTGTTTTGAAAACTGTCAAACTGTGTTTTGAAAACTGGTTGTTTACCCTTTGCTAGTCGTCCCGAATGATTTAGCAGCTGGAACACCTTCGACTGCTGTATAATGGCCAGAAAGTTTGGCAACTGAATCTTCTTTGGATGATATGTGTTGGATATTATTGGGTCCTCCACCTGTTGCCGTTACCTCTGCTCTATTTTCGGCCAATTTTTAACGAATGCTACCCAGGTAGAAATTTGGGATGGTACAAAAAACGAAGAGTTTTCAAAACGTTTGTTTTTGATGGTATTAAAATAAAAGCGTTTCCAAAGCGATAATTGCAAATAATACGAATAAAAAGCATTTAAAAAACATTATTTTGGATTGCTATTCGAACGTTCGGACAAAGTATTTTAGGAATACTTTTTATACAAAACTTACAAATATTTGTGAAATAAAAACACTGTAAAAACATTAGTTCAAAGCGGTTTTCCAACGTTTGTAAAAAGTACTTTAGAAGTTCTTATCGTACAAAATTTACAACGGTTTATAAAATGAAACCAATGTAAAACCATTGCGTTAAAGCGTTTTTCTAACATTTGCCAATAGTACTTTAGAAATACTTTTTTTTTTTACAAAATATTTTACTGATTAAAAAACAACACTGTCATAAGGGGGTCTATCTATATGCGAACTCGGTTTCTTATGCATGTTTTTTATATAATGAAATATATCTATTTTCCAATAGAGGGCTTTTTATTTTCATATTTGAATATTCGATTTTTAATTTCATTGATTTATTGATATGTTTTTATATATCAAATTTAAATCTATTTTTTCTTTTGTGGTTGTCAAAATATCGTTTCGTCAAAATTATGTTTTATGTTTATATTTTTTATACTAAATCACATTTCCCTTAATTTAAAACCCTCAAGTAATACTTTTATGTTTCAAGCTTATTAATTTATATTTTGTTACTTTAAAATATATTTTAATTAAATTCAATAAAAATATTATTTTTCAAAATGTAAATATATAAAATTGTTTAAAATTATTATTCTGATATTTGTGTTGAAAACAATGACAAAGTACTTTAATTGTAGCTTTTTAACGCTTAGAGAACGTTAAAACTGTAAATTGGTATTTATGAACAATTCATAAAGATCTTTAAAATTTGTCTTTCGAGCGTTTTGACAATGTTCAAAATTACAACCCTCAAAGCGGTTATCATTTGGGTCGTTTTCATAACGCTTAATAACTGTAAGCCAAAATGTTCTGCAAATACTTATTTAACGATTGAAAAAGCATTTCAAAAATTTTGTTTTGCAATGTTTTGAGAACGTTATAAAATACCATCCTCAGACCGTAAATTTGGGTTATCATTTTGCACATTCTCAAAACGCTTTAAATTTGTAATTTGGTATGTTCTGAAAACGCTTGTACCATCATGAAAAATGCTTTTAAAACGTTTTAAAGATTGTATTTTTCTACCTGGGTAGCCTTCCAATCAGCCCAAGCCTTTTTCCAACCAGTTGCATCGTTTTCTGGAGGTCCTAAGCTGTTGAATGTACTTGCTAAGTCCTTCCACAACTGGTCTTCAACTGTTTTGTCGCCCCTCTAAAAACCTTTGGCCAAACCAGAATTTTTTTCCATGAATGTTAAAAATGGGGCCTCTTGTTCCAGATTCATGTGTTTTCTCGTATAAAAAACAACGCTTTTTCAGTTAAATAGACGTATATTAATAACATATCACTTTTACTTACATTGTTTGTTTGTTTTTTACTTTTAATATTCAAAATAATTTTATTTTTCAAAAAGTTTGGTTTTTCACGCAGTTAACTAAAACCGTTTTACAATTACTTTTTTTGTAGTGAAATTGTTGTAAAGAACACATCAAATCACTTTAATTCCACTAGAAACAAAATGAAAATGAAATTTTTCTTTTCAAATCACTTATGTGGAATTGGGAACACAAATTGAGCGGAAGTTTCACTTTCACTTAATTTTCGGAATGTAGAACACATGCGATTATTTCAAACAGTTGTCTTAAACTGTATTACAGACTCAAAATAAAGATCCCTGTGGTAAATTTAGACGAATCGCTACCATACCGATCACTTTATATGCATGGACCTGTTACTTTAACATGACACTGTCAGGGCAAGTACACTTTTAATACTATGTGGGTAACTGCAAATGTAGTTAAAAACAAATGAAATTTCACTTGAAAAAAGGACGACTGTCATTTCAGTAAATTCAACTAACATTGCCATTTGTTTTTGTACTGTGCAAAAAATAAACCACAATTATACTAAAAATTAACCACATTTGTATTCAAAACTAAATAAACATTTATTTGTTTCATTAAAAAAAAAAAAAACGCTGTATAAAATTAATGAAACATCATAATACAGTAAATTGATACGGTTTGTGTAAATGAACTACAATTATAGTAAAAAATTAAATTTCTTCTACAAATGACTGTTTTTCCACTTAAAAATAAAGATACTGTATTACAACTCAAACAACTACAAATATTTACAGCAGAAGTTAACTGAGTGTAGAAATTAACCCATTGTGACATGCCACAAAACTAACCTGGGACATGTCACCGAACTCTTACTTTTAGGAAAGTTCTCTGACATACCCTAGGTTAATCCAGTGACATATTCTTGGACATGTCACACAATTGGGTTTTTAAAGAACAATTGTATTAGAATCCATATTTGGTTACCTCATATTCTACACGAAATATTTTTAAGAATTATTAAAACAATTTTTTCCCCACAATTTTTACAATATCTCTCGTATATTATTTGCCGGCTACATAAAAATTATTATCAAACAGCAGCATTTTATAATAGAGAAAAATACAGTGACGACAAACAATCTACTGTATGTATATTATTCTTTCGTTTGGGTGCTTGTCCATAATGGAGACACTTCTCTAGTTTGTTGTTCAATATGTGTTTGTGTGTAGTGAGCGTGGCAGTGACATCAAAAATTAATATTTCAATTCAAATTTTTTGAGGTGTGTGGTGGTGAATACAATATTAAACTGAAAAGTTCATATATAATAATTAAATAATTTAATTGAGTAATAAGATAATATATTTGAAAGTGTTTTTATTTGAAAAATTAAATTATTTTTTAATTAATTATATTGATTTCTAAATGAAAATGTTCATAATTATTCGTATTTTTTGAATCAGAATGACCATCAGTGAATCTAACCAAGTTCAATGCTCTCAATATTATAATTTTATGGAATAGTTACATCAAAGTTTTATTATATTCCTAATTTACTACAGTGGACCAAATAAAAGAATAAAAATAAAAAAGCTTAGATGGCTTTATGTTTAGGTGTGTTACTATTGATGAGTTAATTCTTGCATTTTCAACAATTAAATCGAATTCGGCGGGCTGTGATGGATTTTCAATGAAATTTTTAAAATTAGTATTTCCCTTTTTTAGTAATCACATTTTGCATATCGTAAATAGGATTTTGACTACATCTTGCTTCCCTTATAATTGGAAATTGGCTAGGGTTACGCCGATCAGGAAACATGGCACATCAGATGAATTAAATAATCTCCGACCAATTTCAATTTTGCCTATTTTGGCTAAGTTAGTTGAAATTTTGATAAAGAACCAAATTACTGATTATTTAGATTCCAATGGATTTTTACATGATTGTCAATATGGTTTTAGACGTGGACGTAGTTCCACACAACTGTTAATTAATTTAACTGATAGTTTACGGAGTGCGTTTAGTAACGGCCGATTGTCAGTTTTACTGTCGCTTGATTTATGTAGAGCTTTTGATAAAATTCCGCATTCGATACTTATTGCAAAGTTGGCAAATTATTTTAAATTTTCAACTAGTGCTTGCAGACTGATATCCTCTTATCTGAAAGATCGTTTTCAATATGTTTCGATTGGTAGTAGTTCTAGTAGGACTCTACCAGTAGTCTCTGGAGTACCGCAAGGTTCGGTTTTAGGGCCACTTTTGTTTGTGATGTTTCTTAATGACCTTTTTTTATATATATGATAATAGTATGTGTACTTCCTTCGCATTTGCTGATGACTTGCAGCTGATGATATCGGGTGATAAGGAATTTCTAGATGTTTTTCAGTCAAACATTAACTATTATGTTAATGAGACAGTTGATTGGATGAATCGAAATGGTTTGGTAATCAATGCAAATAAGACCAAGACTTTGTTTTTTGGAAAGCCCTCGTATAGGGATAATATATCAATTTTTGTTGGACCTACGGAAATTGAGTTTGTAGATAGGTTGTCTTGTTTGGGTGTGGTTATTGATAGCGAACTAAAGTTTGTTTACCAAATTAATTCGATATCATCTAGAGTTCACTATGTTTTAAGGAAGCTGTATTGCACTAATTTATATATTCCATTAGCAGTTAGGAGAAAAATTGCCCATGCTATGGTTATGCCTATCTTTACTTATGGTATTGAGGTATATACTGGTACCCCTGGCTTTAATTTGAAAAAATTATCGTTACTTTTCAATCGTGTTGTTAGATATGTTTATTCACTAAGAAACCGTGATCATATATCTTCTTATGTGCAAGACTTTCTGGGATGTAGTTTTAATAGTTTTATCAAGATTCGTAATCTTCTTCTCTTCTACAGAATATTTAAGAACGGTAATCCTTCCGGCTTTATAGATCGATTTAGATTTAGTAGATCTAATAGGAATAAACAGATTTTGCTACCAAAGCTAACTACGATATTAGATCGTGCATATTTTGTAAGAGTGGGTAAATTATATAACGCTCTGCCTAGAGCGCTTAAATCATTTTCTAATTCATATGCTTTACAGAGGCGTCGTCTTATTGCTTATGAACAAGCACAAATCACAGATTCATAATTTCTCAATACTTTTTTTAATTAAAACATTGACTTGTAAATATTGTCTATTTAAATAGAGCATGAGGATCCTATAATTCAGATATTAACAGAGTTTATAATATGAAGTAAATACTTTTATTCATTGATAAAATAACTATCGCTGAGTGGGTTTCTTATATTCTTTTGTATTTTTAATATATTATTATTATTATTATGCACATTAGCTAGTAAGTTGTCTTTGTAATTTTGCTTAATTGGCCCCATGGGCTTTAAAATTACAATAAAATGAATTAAATAAATAAAATAAAAGCTGGCAAAAGCAGACATTACCAAGTGATTAAGTGTGTAAATAGCGAATAAATACGATCGTAAAAGCGTTTTAAAAGCATTTCAAAGTTTAGTAAAAGCGTTTTCAGAACATTCCGATTTAAATGTTTAAAGCGATTTGAAAACGACCCAAATGATGAAAATGTTTAACGGTGTGGGGATGGTGTTTTATACCGTTCCCAAAGTGTTGCAAAAACAAACTTTGAAATGATATTACAACCGTCAAAAAAGTGTTTGTATGACATTATGATTTACAAATTAAGAGCGTTGTGCCAACGACCCCAATGATAACCATGATTTATCGTCTCATGGTGGTATTTTATAAAGTTATCATAACGTTGGAAAAATAACTTTTAAAGTACTTTGTTCGTGGTCTATAAACGATGTTCGAACCAATTTACAATTTTAAAGTAGTCAAATTAAAGATTTGAATTTGGAAATGTAAATGTGCAGTGGGGAGCACTTGTGAGTACTTGTAAGTACTTTTTACACCTGGCCGAAAAATGTTTGACACTTGAACTAAATTATAATTTTCTAAAGGTACAAGGTACGCTGAATCCAAATCTGGCCTTGGATTCACTCTCCGACATCAGGCGAACAAACACACTTTTTTCGAATCTTTTAAAATCGGTTTTAAACCAATGTTTTGACTTATGTTTTTTTTTTCAAACAAACTGACATATAAAAACAGTACTGCTTCACACAAAAAAAAGTTAGTAAAGTCAGCAAAAAAATTTGCTGAGTCAGCAAAATTTTAGTCGAAAGGTGCTTGCAAAAAAATTGCTAATGTCAGGAAATGTGAGTGAGCTTAGCAACAAAATTATTAAATTCAGCAAAAGTTTAGCTAACACTTTGTGGATTAGAAATTAAAAAACCCTTGCTAAAAATAAATAAAATATTTGCTGAATATTAGTAGACTGAAAAAAACTCAAAAGATTTGTAGAAAATTTATACTTTAGTTAATTTATTTGCTGAAAATCATAAGACTTATTTGTGTGATTCTTTTAAAAACTATTTGTAATGCGTAACAAAATAGAAAAATGTTCCTACTCCCACAATGACGACATAAATTAATATAATATCTAAACAAAAAAAAAATATAAATATTATGTTTTAATCCACAATTTTGTTTTATGTTTGAAAAGCAGATACAAATATCTTCCTTGGTTGTTTTTTTTTTATATATCTTACAAGAGTTGTACTTTTTAATGTAATTTCCCTCGTCACTACTACATCTTGACATGCCGCGACATCTAATTCACTATTAATGTTCTTTTCAGCAAATCAAAATAAATTAGTAAAATATTTGTAAAACATTAGTTCAAAACAATTAAGTGCTGTATAAGTATAACATAAATCCTACGCCTAAAACATAATTTTAGCAAAATATTTGCTGAATAATAGTATACCCGATTTACAAGACAAAAAACGGGTCAGAGCAATGTTTTTAAAGTGTTTTTATTTCATAAACCGTTTTAATTTTTTTATGAAAAGTATTCACAAAGCACTTTTTGAGAATGTTAAAAAAGCAATACAAAATAATGCTTTTGTAATGCTTTTGTTTCATACCATTGGCAACAAACGCTCTAAAAGTGCTTTTATTTTTGTACCAACGAGAAAAACGCTGATTTCTACTTGGGTAGTTAACTGGCTATTACTCGCTTAATTACTTTTGTTCGCGATGTTCAAAAATCCATGGGTGGTCATTATTAATGACTCATGAGTTGCAGATTAAAGACTCATGAGACAGAAGGAATTCACAGATAAGGTGATATCGTTGAAATATAGCATGACAATGCACACAATGATAAAATAAGTGGTTACCAAGGAGTTACAAAATAATTGGTTATCTTTAATGTATTTTTTTATGAAAATTTATTTGTAAAATTTTTTAAAACAAATCAATACAATATTAGAATCAAATATATGAATCGGTACTTATGTAATCAATTACCAGTTACTCATTATTTTACAATTATATATAAGTACTTCTATTACCCATTATCAGTAAATCGTTATTTTGTAATTTAAAGTAATGCAATAGGTTATGGCCTATCATTTCTAGGTAGTCTATACGGTAATGAATTGTCATTACCATGTTTTTGCTGGGTATTTATCTTGGCGTTGCCATTTATTTCAAATATATGTAATAAAAGTTTTTCGGTAAAAGTCGAAAAACAATCGAACGATTACGAATATCGGAAAAAGCTCAGGCATCCCCTGGATTAAGTACAATAGGCATTAATTTATACAATTTATATCGGGACTAACTTTTAATACAATGAACAAAACATTTTTAGAAAAAAAAATTTTTTAAGTATTTTAAATTATTTTTGTCGTAAATGAAAAAATAACTCAAACTTCACTCAAATCGTAATTAAAATTGTAAATCTTAACAATTTGTTTTATTTTATATGTCGCAATCGCAACAAACCCAAAATGTGACTTTTCCACCACAAAGTTTTATATAATTTTTACTTCAAATTAATTTTTGTTAAAAATCTTTTCAATTGAAATCGAAACAATCTACTGTGCTTTAATTTTCAAGATCGTGCGATTTAACGCCGCTTGACTATTTTCTGTGGGAATATGTGAAGTCGCTAGTCTTCGCCGATAAGCCAGAAACGATTGACCATTCGCCGCGTTATTGCCAATATACGGCCACAAATGTTGGAAAAAGTCATCGAAAATTGGACATCCAGATTAGACAACGTTCGAGCCAGCCGTGGCGGTCATATGCCAGAAGTCATATTTAAATTATAATGCCAGAAGATGATCTTTCGAATAAAGTAAATTTCATGTCAATTTAAAAAAAATCATCTTTGTTTTATTCCATTTCAAAATTATATACGTCTATAAAAAACACACTTTATTAAGATCAATTTTAAAGAAAAATTTAATATTTTTTATATGAGCATCTATAGGCAAATACAATAAAAAAAGAATTGTGTTGGAAATAATCAAAACAATTAATTTTAAGTTTTTCAATCATATTTTTTAGTGGAGTTGGCTAGAGTTTACCGATTTGGAACAACTTTTCAGAATATACATTTTACCTTTATGTCAAGGGTTTGTTACAAAAATCTTTATTCATATAAATTTAATACCGTTATTCGTGAGCTGTAATGATATTATATTAGCACAGTTGTTGTTTTAAAAAAGTTGTAGTATAACCACACGTCTTCACGTGCAATAAAATGAAAGCAAGCAATTGTCAAAATGATTTCAGCTCAATAAATTTCACGTGAAGACACTTAATTTCAATATCAAGATATCGTTGACATGCAATCGACTTTCGCAATGATGTTTGCCTTCAAATGACACTTTTAGTTTTCGTTTTAATTTAGCAATCAAAAATTACATACATTTTAGTAAATGAAAACGGGGAAACTATTTATTATTTGTAGAAAAGCTTTAGTTTTGTGTTTAATTTTATTATTTTTGAAAAAAATTATGACAATTCTTACCAACAAAACACGCAATTGACATAATTTTGACGTTTCTCTACAATCGATTTGACATACTATAGTTTATTGCATTTAAAGACAACGGTTAAACAAAGAATAGCAAAAAAGCATTAACTTTACGTGGTTTAATTTTTTTAACAATGCTATTTACTAGCATTTTTTGTAATACCAGCTAAAACCAGCTTTCCCAAAAAACAAATCGTTAGATTTCTAGCTAAAAGCTAAACTATTTTTTGCCAGCTAAGGAAGAAAAAAATATTCAAATCTCCACAATGGTAACACTGTATAAGTCTAATATGACTTATTGTTTGCTATTTTTTTTTTCTTCCGCTTATTCCCCATCTAACCCAAAAGTATAACATTTCAGGGGCGCAACTGATAAAGAAAAAAACACAAATAAACACCGTGACTTATTGTATAATAATAAGAAATTTTGTTTAACCATAAGCATTGGTGACACAAACATTTCAAAGCAAAAAAATATAATAACAATTAGAGGAAGTTTTTATGGATTTTACCATTAAATGCTGCTTTTACCATTAAATGCTGCTTTTACCATTAAATGCTGCTTTTGCCATTTTTCTAATTATTTTGTAAAAAATCCATTTCAAGTATCCCTGCTATAATCTCAGATACCATCTTCACAAGAAGGGTCAATCGGACACGGATTTGTGTAGGTTTTGCGAGATGGTGTCTGAGACCTCGGAGCATGTTCTCTGCGAATGTCCCAGGCTTTGTGATAGGAGACTTAGGTTTCTAGGTGATCGCTTCATTTCACCTTCCCACATCGCGAACATTTTGCCTAATAGGATAATTGGCTTTATAGGTAGCTTAAATCTGTAGGTAACCTTAGGCAGCACAAAAGACCTACATTGGTCGCGGTGCATAGTGCCTTCTGATCTAATCTAATCTCCCTGCTATAAAAAGTAATGTTTGCAAGTATTTTTAGACTTCTTGTTAAAAAATGCTGTAGAAAATAGTTGAAACCCAGCAATTGTACATAATTTTTAGAAAAAAAATAAAAATAAAATAAAAAATATGTATTTTAATGTTTGTCGAAATAAAATTTCGGTATGCATATTTTGTTTTTCACCAACGAAACTTCAAAAAAAAAATCATCCTAATAATATATTAATTGAGCCAGAGCAAAAACTAGCAGTTTTTTTATATAAATAGAACATTTTTGGTCTTCAAAGTTTAGTACCGTCATGGTGCTTGTTAGGAAAAGACCCTATCCACGTGTTTTATTACTAAGAAGACAAAAATGGATCAAAACTAATTATTAATAGGTTTTTTGTGAAAGCTCTGCCTATTCAGGAGGCTATAGCTTTTCTAAAACTTCAGTTTGTGATGAGATGTTTACCCAATCGAAATACTAGTATCAACCTAGCTAATATGTTTGTTTTGCTATATTTTTGGAAATATACGGAGGTTGAAAGCTCGTTATAAATTAAAAATAACTTTAAAATAATCTCGATGTATATAAAAACAAAAAACGAATAAAACTGTAAGAAATATTACTTGAGCCAGAGTAAAAACTAGAAATTTTTTATACAAATAGAATATTTTTGGTTTTCAAAGTTTAGTTACGTCATGATGCTTGTTAGGAAAATACCCTAACCACGTGTTTTACTACTAAGAAGAAAAGAATGGAGTAAAATTGATGATTAATTGGTTTTTTGTTAAAGCTCTGCTTATTCAACAGGCTCTAGCGTTTCTAAAACTTCGGGTTCTGATGAGATCTTTAGCCAGATCGGAATACTAGTATCAACCTAGCTAATATGTTTGATTTGCTTTATTTTTGGAAATATACAGAGGTTGAAATCTCGTTATAAATTAAAAATAATATTGCTACGATAACATTTGGCAGTTTAACTGTAAATATCTTCGTTATTGTTTTTTTACTAAAAATATAAAAAAAAACCTGAAATCATTCGGTATTGGCATGCCATATTTGTGAAACATTCGGAATTGGCAGGCCATTTTTAAGATTTTTTGTGACATTTTTGCGATTTTTTGTGCCATTTTGCATGGCATTTCGTCGATTGATTATTGGAGAGCCGCACCACCAAAAACATTTTTGCGAGAAAAACGATAAAGAAAGTTTACAACAAAATTATTAAATTTCTACAAGATAGGTTTTATTACAATTTTATTGTTTTTCTTTCAAATAGGTCAAAAGTTTTTTTTTTCTTTTAACCATTATAAAACAAGGTTATCATAGTGCAAACCAATGCTTTAACTTTTTTATTGGTTTTTGTTTTATATGCGTTGCTTATTTCAAATGTGTCAAACCAAGATTGACGAATAATGTTTTTATTTTTCTATAGAAAGTTTGACTCATTGGCCAAAAAGTGGTCAATACACCATACCAATGTAAAGAAATTTGTAAAAATAGGGATACGCAGCACATATGGGGCTGGATATCTCCTAATTGATACGAGGTATTTAAAAACGGATTAAAGATTTAGAAAGAGGACACATTAATCATATATTATCAATTCCTAACTCAATTTTGCCAGAAATGGTCTATAGGTCTCACCAATATTCATACGACGATTTGTTAACTTTTTTTGTGTCATTTTAAACTTGCCCTGATAAT
>CM037851.1:64895856-64988067 GCA_021234595.1 Delia radicum | reverse complement strand
GAATTGCCTTGCCAATTTTTGAGATTTTTCATGACATTTCTGCGATTTTTTGTGCCGTTTTGCATGGCATTTGATAACTGTTTGTGTTTCATTTTAAACTTGCCCCTGATAATAATAAACACAGATAACAAGAAAATTATTAGTAGAGCAAACGTACATATTCCTATTAATATATATATATTCGATGTGAAATATGTTATACACATTTTATAAAGAGTTTTATTTCTCTTCAAAAAAAATTTATTAATCATTTCAAATAATTTCTTTTATTATAGTTTCAACATCTATTAACAACTAAACACCACTATACTACCACCATATAATTTTCGTAAATGTCCAGTGAAGAAGATAAACCACCAGCTCCACCGGTACGTTAAACCAGTAATCGTGGTGGTGATCGAGTTGGTGGTAGCATGGGGTCTGTGACCGGTTCAGGAGATGGACGCCGGTGGATATGAGGCCTCTACCAAAAGTTTTGTATTACAAATTAACACAAGATATTTTATACATTTTTTTAATTTGTTTCATTTCTCCCTCAGAACCCGATGATCCTGATCGCAAAGAAAAAGACTTTAAAAAATAAAATTAAAGGCTCTAAACCTTCACATCAAGATTCTAAACCTAATATTTCATATCCTACAAATTTTGAACATACCGTTCATGTAGGTTTTGATGCCGTGACAGGAGAGTTTACGGTAAGTTTTTTTTTATGAATTCATTTCTTATAGACTTGAAATATATAATCAATTGAATATTCTTAATATGGTTAATAATTGCATTGGAATGTTTATTTCTTTCCCCTTTCAATGAAATTTTGTATGATTTTTTTTTTCGTTTATTTAAATATTGCATTTGTAAATGTTCATCTTAATTATATATTTTGAAAATAATGTAAGAGTTTTGATATGAAAATTTTTTCATTATATATTAAATAAGGCCTTTGATTGGTTGATTCATAAATATTTGTTTAACTTTTCAATTTTTGGACAGTAAAAATCCTTCTCAAATAAAAATAATTTATTCGGGGGTGTTCCTAAAACGAATCCACACACAAAATTATTTGTTTTTACAGAAAATTATATGTTAGTGATGTACAAAAACGAATAATTGTATGTGGTTACGTTTTTGAAAACAACCCTGATTATTCTAAAACTTATCACGTTTTCGATTTTGAAAAATTTTTGCACTCAAAAAAGCGACATTTATGCACTTAAGTACCTTTTTGCAGCGCAAAAATTTTATTACTGCACAAATGCTAATATACTTATTTTTATATTAACCCTTAATCTGACATTACTTTCGATAAAAGAACCATTTTTTTAGCAACATTTTTTTTAAAAACCGAATTTTCGGGTAGACTCCAAAAACTTGTGTAAAAAATCGGTAATCGGCATATTACCGTAGTCGTTATCTAGCTTTTCGATCGAAACTATAATTTTATTTATCAATTTAACCCTCAACCAGTACAATATCATCCTGCATACGCATACGGTGCACAGTTGCGAATTGGTATTTTTAATTTTGATCTTAGGATTTGAAGAATAAAAACTTGAGCAAGAATATGATACATGATATTGAGGTAGAATTTTATAAAAAATTCAAAAACGTTGCCAAATTTATGTAAAAATGCATTAAATTAGACAAAAATCAATTAAAAAATTAAAATTATTTTTAAAGTACGATTATAGAAAAAAATATATATTTATTTTTCTAAGAAAGATAATGATCATTCTTTCAAGAAAAAATAATGTTAATAACAGTAAATAAAACCTAATATTTTTTCCAATGTGACAAATGTAGGTATTTTCGTAGGTATTATTATTTTGTGAATTAAGTCCGTATATCAAGTAGCTAAAATGCAAAGAGTCCATTTTTGCATTCATTTCGACAAACCTTTATCAAAACAAGTCATAAACATAAAAAACCGTCCTAAGCATTTTGAAATGAAATTTATACCAGTTATTCGGCACGATAAAAAAACAATTCCTATATCAAAATTCTTCGTTACCTATTTTAGGCGATATGAGCCAAAAAAGTTTTATAGCAAATCTCAAAAGCAAATTCATAAAACTGAATAAGTTTATGCACAAATTATCCCTCTTACCAAGATATAACTACAGTCCAAAATTACCATTTTTGTGGTTTTACTTTAGAGATATGGCGATTTTGGTTTTTCGAAAAAACCGCGAAAATGAGCGAAAACGCAACTAAACTTCAACACATATTGATTAAACTTAAAGGCTTTGCTAATACTACACAATATATATTTTCTGAAAAATTACTTAAAAATCCCGTCCATACGTTATCAAGTTAAGACGATGTCCTTTACTGGTATACTATTGGGAATCCTGTATGTCCTTGGGCTAAAATTAGAGCTTTTTTGAAGAGTTAAGCTTCAATCTTACTTTGTGTTAAGTATCAGCGGTTTATAGTCAACATCAATTTGTTTTCAAGAAAATAAATTTGTTTTGAAAATTGTGTTCATTTTAAAAATTTTTTAAATTTTACAAAATTTTAACTTTTAAGCTTTCTCGCTCCCAAATTGCTCCATGTATTATTTTCACAAAATATTTTGTAAATTGGGTTTCCTACCGAAATAGCTTAAATCTTATATTCTTATTATTATAAAATCGCACTGATCAACAAGAGGGATTAACTCAAAATTTTAAAATTTTCAGTAGAGTCAAAAAACTGTTTATGGAAACATTTTAACAGAATTAAAAATTCAAACATATCATAATAAGCAAATTCCATTTGAAAATATATATACATTGTTTTTGTTTTAAAATTTTACCACTCATTGCAGAAAAAAATTCTATTTTTTTGAGTTAATATCATTTTTTTGAAATTTTATCGATTGTTTTTTGTATTATTTTTGAATATTTTATCAACAAAACAGTATCAACTCATAATACAAACCAAATATAAATAAAACAGTTAATTATTTAACATAAATAAAGGCTCAATCAAAATCATACTACCTTTTTTATGAAAATATTCGATTCATTTCTATTTTGAATTTTTTGTATTAACTCGAAATAATACCTTTTTGTTGAAATAAAGGTAATCACTACATTATCATGAAAATGGTCTCAAAAAGTGGTTTTCGAGATGAAAAGAGTAATCGGAAATACGTTGTAATTTTTTACAATAGATAGATATTGATGTTGTTAGTTGATTTCTTGAAAAAAGTGATATTTTAAAATTTGAGTTAATACCCTCTTGTTGATCAAGTGCGATATAT
Organism: Delia radicum; assembly: GCA_021234595.1. Lineage (NCBI taxonomy): Eukaryota > Metazoa > Arthropoda > Insecta > Diptera > Anthomyiidae > Delia > Delia radicum. Next base: position 64,984,823 of record CM037851.1, on the reverse strand, counting down.
TGTCTCTTTTATTAGTTATTATAATAACAAATTTACTAATTGTTAGCATTGAGGGTTAGTATATTGTTTTCCTTTATTAGTTAAAATAATAACAAATTTACTTAACTTTTAATCAATTAATATTTTAAGACACAAAAATAACTTTTTTTTTTTAACCATCATTTGACACAAAGCAACGGAAAATTTTTAAATTTTCTCAAGCCTCTCCCACTCCTGTATGGATATGCGTGGTGAATTTGCTAGGTTGTAGACAAAGTTACAGCGTTTTGAAATGCTCATGGGTGCGAATTCGCACCTGTGTACCGTTTGTGGGTTAAGTATTAGAAACAAACAAAAGATAAACTCGATATGGGGTGTTGCATTTAGGTTTTAACGATACACGAAACGCGGTCTTTTAATTCCACATTGAACAAGTTAAGGCATTAAAGTCGGTGTATTGAGTTTTGTTTGCGATAAAAATATTTAGCGATTTTTTAAAATAGTAAATTGTTTTTACTTATAATATTACTTCGAAAATAACTGTGAATAAACAGAAAATACGTAGGTAGTAAAATAAAACTTTTTTATGCAAAATCTTGAATGAAACTTTACTTTACTTTTGAATCCGTGAACCAATTTTTCTTATTTCAATAGCAACCTTCTATGATTACGACAAACAACTTGACCAATTTCCAAATGCCAACCTCAACCACAATCCACCTTTGACATGGTGTCCCCTGTTACGCCGACGAGGTTCTGACGACCGAGTATCGCCGGTAAGCCCAATGCTCACGGCAATCGGACTATGTGCCAGAACGATTCCGATTTATCCGAGCAAGGATTGCCATTCCGGCTTTAAGGAAATTAAAGATCCTTTAAAGGCGTACGTTTCGCGTTTCAATGGACAGGCGATCGTCTCTATATCGGCTTTGCTGTTCATTCTGATCAATAATACATACATATATGTATGAGCAATTTCGAAAATTTTCGACTCTTTGAGGTTCAAATATTTTTGTTGTATGAATAACTGTTTGAGGTAAGCCGATGTTATACATACACACCAATAAATTATAAAAATACACAGAAAAAATAAGTTTCATATATAGAACGTGATTATTTGGAAAACACTCATTTTTGCCGTAGTTGATATGTATGATATTTAATTGCGTTTAGGGTTTCTTATTTGAGGATTATATTAAATACTTTTATATGCGCAAAATTTTGTTTGCTTCATAAAGTTTAAAATCTTTTAAAATTTGTTGATGCTTTTCGATTTTAGTAATAGGGCCGTTCCAAAACCAGCGTTGACAGATTTGCATGGAACTTGATATATGTAATCCCTAATTAGTATGACAAAACAATTGTTTTTTTTTTTAATTTGTTGTCGTTCGCGTTTTATAGATGCTAAGTTTGTTTTTGATTTTGGTGAATAAAATTTTCTAAAATGCAAAAAAGTCACTTTGAGGTACACCCAAAATATTTATTAATTTTTTTGACACAAGTAGGGTAAGTTAGCGATTTTTCTGGGAAAGTAATATTTTTTATCTGAGTAGTTATGATTAAACGCAACACAAAATTATTTTATATTTTTTTTAATTTTGAAGAAAAAAAATTTGTAATTTTTTTTTAAATTATCCCCATTTTTCCAAGGGGCCCGATTTTTCAAGGGCGATGCGGGACATCTTCCCGTTATGCTAGAAATCTAATTTTTTGCATGGTGAATTTTTGTACCCAAACAAATATTTCAAGAGGGGGGCAGACCCAAAAATCGCAAGTTGAAAAATAAGGACCACCCTAATGTCCATATACCCTCAAATTTCGGATCCGAACATATATGAACTCATATATGTGGCCATATATGACAATATATGAACTTTTTCACCTGGGGTAGTGCTACCCTTACCGAAACCCACATCGAATCGGTTACCATACATGAAAAAAATCAAATTTTTGAAACTTTCCAGCCCATTTTTATCACTAAATAGCCAAAAAATGATTTACTTGATTCTGTTCCGACTTTCTTAGTTTACGAGATACACCATACCTCGGACTTTCTTAACAAATATCGCGACTATATTGCCCTGATAACAGTCAATGGCCAATATGCTAATGGACATATTTAAACAAAATAAACATAAACATTTGTATCTTCATTTAAAAATGGGTACACTGTAGTGTACAAGGGTAGTGAAAGGGTTAATATAAATCATAAAAGGAAAAAAATCATCAATACATTTTTGTATTATACTAAATTCTATAAAATATTTTTCTACTTGTATGCAATTTTAGAAGTTTACGCATAAAAATGTTTCATACTACTTATGTTATTTATATGGAATCCTTTTTTTTTTTTTTTGTTTAATGTGCTGCTTTAAGGCTTATTTGTTTACGGTTCATTTGCATACTGCCTTTCTCTACTAAATAAAATAAAACAAAAGAATACTCCTTACATTATAGAAATTATAAAACAACAAACTTTTTATTTTTTTTTTTTTTTTAAATTTAAACATACAAAAAAAACAGAAAACAAAACCTAAAAACAAGGATATTCTTTGTTGTTATTTTGTATATTATTTTTACTTTTTTCTTTCTTGTTTTTTCCAACAATTTTTCTCTACTATTTTTATAAAAAAAAAAAAATAAATAAAAAATAAAACAATTTCAAGCTGCCAATGAAAGTAAGTATTTGGTACTTGTTATTCTCTATCTCTTTCTTTTATCCTTTCACACACACACACAAACATACATATTTTCATTGTGTACTATATTTACTTACTGTTTTAGTATGAGTTAAATAATACTGAACTCATTTATGATTTAAGTTTACTTTAAATGTAAATGATATTTTTTATACAAATAGTTTTTGATTTTATATTAAATTTCCATTGTTTTACAATATAATTTTTAATTAATTTTTTAAAACATGACACAAACATAGACACTACTATACTTCACTTACTGCTTAATTTATGTTTTCAAAATTTTATAAAGATTTATAAATTTTACACAAATTAGCGTATTAAATCTATTATAAAGATCGAAAAATTAATTATTACATCATTTTCAATTTTATTTTTAATTTTCATGGCAATCTTATTCCAATTATTGTAAAAAAAATAAATAATTAAAATATTAAAAAATTAATAACACTAGTTAGCTAATTTAAAAAAAAAAGAATTGTGTCGACGGATGAAGAAGTGAAATCTCAGTTGTAGTGTGCTGAATCCGAATATGATAGGTAGAACCATGGGATAGTTTCCTAAAAAGACCAAATGCGTGCATACATCCATTATAATGAACTCTCCAAACTCTTGCCTTTAATCCATACACGTAAAGGGTACACTCAAAAAAAAGTTTGTAAAGTCAGCAAAAAATGTTGCTGAGTCAGCAAAATTTTAGTCAGGAGGATGCTTGCAAAAAAGTTGCTAATGTCAGCAAAATCTTTTGCTGAAAATCAGCGAGCTGATTTTAGCAACAAAATTTGTAGATTCAGCAAAAGTTTTGCTAACACTTAGTAGATTAGAAATAAAAAAAGCCTTGGTAAAAATTAATAAATAAAACATATTTTTGTGATTCTTTTAAAATAATTTACTATAATACCGAAATATAAAAATTTTCATTTTCCCACATTGACGACATGAATTAATTTAATATCTGAAAATATATAGAAATAAATATAAAAATGAATTTATTCAAGTTCAAGGCCATACTCTATATTTCTTTATTAGGATATTGTCCTAACAAATAATCTATAGAGTTTTTTGTTTTCAATTTATTAATTGACTACCTTCAAGAATTTGTTGATGGTTCCATTGAACTTGAATAATTTCATTTTCATAACAGAATTATAGGTCAAAAAACATAATTTTTATTTTTTTAAATAATAATTATAACAAACTTTTGAAATAAATATATATAACATAACAAAAATTTTCTTTCAATTACTTACATCAATGATTGTCTAAATGATGTTATCGTTTAAAGGACGCAACTGCCGAAAATAATTATAGAAACGAAACGAAAAAATAAACAAAAACAAACGAAACGAAAAACAACCATAAAAATCTACCTAAGATGTGTGTCTTTGTCTTTGTCTTTCGCTTTACTCTGTCTACATTTCTGTATATGTTTGTTTGCAATTTGACCACACTATTATTAATCTATAAACATTTAGTTTAATAAATAAATATTTTATTTTGTCTTTTATTTAATTAATAGACAATTATTTTCACAAGCCGGTGACAACGCAAAATTTAAGTTGTTTTTAATCCTCAATTTTGTTTTATGTATGAAAAAGAGATACAAAAACTTCAATGGTTAATTTTTTTATATGCCTTATTAGAGTTGTACTTTTTAGTATCATTTTAATCTTCTCTACTACATCTTGAAATGCCGCGACATCTACTTCATTCTGCGTATATATTTCAATCTCGTTGTAGTCCACACTATTGATGTGCTTATCAGCACAATTTTTTTTTAGCAAAATTAATTAGTAAAACATTAGTATATTAGTAAAGCATTAGTATAAAACAGTTAAGTGCTGAATAAGTATGACATAAATTTTAGTTGAAAACACGATTTTAGCAAAAAATTGTGCTAAAAAATAGTATACCTGATTTAAAAGACGTTTACTAACTTTTCTACTAACTTATTTTTTTGAGTGTATTTAAATTTTTTTTATAACTATTTAAAAAAGCATAGAAAATGAAAAACATTGTTTTAATTTTAGAAATGTTGAGGTTAAGAAGAAGAATAAACGTTTTTTCTCTAAAAACTATATTTTTTTTTTTTTAATTAGACTAGACTAGTTTTTGCCTTTTTATGGACAGGCGTCATCAGTGATTTTCTATTTTTAAATTGTATTACTATTTGTGTCTTATAATTGTCAGATTGTCTCTATATGATACAATTTTCAACAACCTACGGCTGTACGAATCAATACCAAGTCATGACCGTTTTAGCGATCACACCCAAGTATGGCCTCGAATGTAATGCAGCTAAATTGCAGTTTTCTTTCCTATTAGCTTTTCTGTTATTGTAAAAATCAGAAGTGACCAACACTAACAAACACAAATATTCTATTTTTAGATTTTTGTTTATTTTTCTAATCACCTCCGTCTCTATTTTACAACGTTACCAGATTGACGTATGCTTTTTACGTTCAGTGTTGACAACTTTGCGTTTTTAAGTTGAGACATCGCCACAGACCAAATTTTATAATGTATTTTAGTACAGTGTTATTTTAACGTCATATAGACAGTCGCAATTAGTTTTTTAAATAATATGCATTTGACAAATTTAATTAAGAAATGTTGAGGTTAAGAAGAAAAATAATCGTTTTTCTCTAAAAATTATAAACACTATTAATTTTTTAAATCAGACTAGACTAGTTTCTGCCGTTTTAATGGACAAGCGTCGTCAGTGATTTTCCATTTAAATTGTATAACATATTATTTGTGTCTTATAATTGTCAGATTATCTCTATATGATACATTTTTCAACAAGCTGAAGCTGTAAGAATCAAACCTGCGCTTCTTCTTACATTACAAACGTAACAATACCAAGTCATGACCGTTTAGCGATCACATCCAAGTATGGCCTCTAATCTAACGCAGCTAAATTGCAGTTTTTCTTCCTATTAGCTTTTTCTGTTATTGTATATTATACTCAGAAGTGACCAACACTAACACTAACAAATACAAATATTCTATTTTTAGATTTTTGTTTATTTTTCTAATCTCCTCCGTCTCTATTTTACACCGTTACCAGACAGACGTATGATTTTTACGTTCAGTGTTGACAACTTTGCGTTTTTAAGTTGAGACATCGCCACAGGCCAAATTTTATAATGTATTTTAGTACAGTGTTATTTTAACGTCATATAGACAGTCGCAATTAATTTTAATTAATATGCATTTGACAAATTTAATTTAGAAATGTTAAGGTTAAGAAGAAGAATAAACGTTTTTCGCTGAAAGTTATAAACACTAATCATTTTTTTTTAATCAGACTAGACTAGTTTTTTATGGACAGGCGTCATCATTTTTTTATTTTTAGCAACAAACGGTTTTTAATTTAAAAAAAATTGTGTCTGGGAGACAGTGTTGAAATAAGTTGAGTGATAAAGTGCTAGATCGTTGAAAAATCGTGCTAGAAAGTGTTAGATGATGGGGTCGGGGTAGTGCTAGAAATAGTTGTAGCATATATCACTATAGAGCACTTAATGTTTTGGTTTTGTAAATAGATCTTTAGATCCCGTTTCTTTATATAAACTAATATAAGATAACTTTTTTTGAAATCGGATACCTAAAAATGCAAATAAAAGGTGATTTTTGTTTTTTTTTTTTTTTGTGGATTTAAATTCAGTTTTGGATATAATTACACTCATAGAAATAAACATGTAAGAATAGCAAAAAGATCTACTAAAAACTAGCTAAAACTGACGTTGCAGAAAAAACTGCTTAAACTAGCACATTTTTTTTTTGTTTTGCTAAATGTTAGTAAGATAAGACTAGTAAAAATAAAATTCTTAAATTTATAACATTTTAGTAATATTCGAGTTGAATTTAAGTTGATTTTTTAACATAACTCGGTTTCGATTCATTGCAACAATTTAACAGAAATTAAAATAATTCTGTAATGCAGATACAAGGGCACCAAGACACACGTTTAAGTCCCTAAAATTAGTAAATCTTCTAAAATATAACAGAAAATAAAAGAATTATGTTATGCGGATAAAACTCATGTGGTGAAATTTTTAAAATATTCGCCTACATAGATACAAAAATTATAAATATTAATTTGTAAAATCAAGAAATGCTTTACAGAACCGAATATTTTATTTACATACAAAAGGTTTTTTTTAGTTTGATAAAAAAAATTATAATTAAAATCTGTGAACAAATAGTGAAGAAAATCATTTAAAAAAAAGTGCTATCTAACATCTAGCACTTTTTTTTATAAATTTTGAATGCCAGATTTAGCATCCATTATGCTAAATCTAGATCTACCTAGATCTAGCATCCATTATACTAAAATGGCAACCCTGCTGGGAGCGTGAAAATTTTAAAACTATACATTTTAAAATCGTCCTACTCGTTAGTTATTGTAGATAATAGCATGAAATTTTTTTTAATATTACACAATTAATTCTCTTTTCAAAAAATAAATGCGGAACAAAATGCGGAACAGTCCTACCCGAAAAAAGTGCATCCGGTGCCTTAAAATCGCAAAAATGCCCATTTTTCACCTTTTTCGCTCAACAACTGGATTACAAATCTACAAATATGCTGTGTTTTCTTTATAAACTTTATTTTGCATAAAAATTCCGATTCATATTACAGCTATTCTTACACAGAAAATATGAGATTTTTATGTTATCTATGCATGGAAACAAAATTTAGAACATTTCCAATCAAATGGGGTTAAAAAAAATATGAATTTTTATTTTAATGCAAAATAATGTTTATAAAGCAAAAAACAGCAGATTTGTGGATTTGTAATCCAGTTATTGAGCAGAAAAGCAAAAAAAAAAAACAATTGAATAAATTGTTGTGTTGCCATACGAAATGTTTTTTTTTATAGAAGTGTTGTTGCCATACCAAACTTTTTTAACAGCTTGAAGTTTACAACATTGAATTTAAACCGGCATGAAATTCTCATTTAGTTAGCAAATTTATTTATACTTATATGAACAAATTCACACAGAAATTCGTTTTTTTTCTTTCTATTGAAGCGGAGAGGTTATGGCAAAAAGTTTTTGGATATTTTTTTTTTTGCAGAAATTAGCCCTTGTGTTGAAATCAGAGTATTTTTTTTTTGTTTAAAACAATTTTTAATTTATTTTTTGCATTTTCTTTCTGTTTAAAAAAAATAATTTTTATTAAACGAAATTAAACTTTAAAAATTAAGTAAATAATTAGATTTAAACAACTGAAACTAAATTATTCAACTTAATAAAGTAATAAACCTAATAAGAATTAATATAAAGAATGGCCCAGTTATAATCTGGACGTACAAAAGTAGTTATAACTTTGTAAATAACAGACACATTTTTATAAATTATACACCAAATTAAAGGAAATTTAATCAGCTTTAAGGAAAATCATACAAATAAATTAATTTTCTTTGTTACGAATAAAAGAACGGACATGTTTGTTGATGCTCCCCATTAATTTTTGCACATCCTTCGGCTTTACTTTTTTAGCACTCTGGTTCCATTTTTGTAACATTATAACTTAATTTTTTGCTTATTACTCTTCTTCAATTTATTTTTTACATTTGCTCAATATCTTTCGATGGGTCGAAATTGTGGGCAGTTAGGCAGTTAGTTTTAGAAATTTTCGAACCACTGAATGTTGGATTTTCTAAGAAAGTGTGCAAATTTTCTTCACGTCTTTTTTGTTCCATGGCGTCTGTACGAAATACTATTCGAATGACAGACTTGAAATTATGTCAAATAACGGTATATCGTCGTATGAATATTGGTGAGACCTATAGACCATTTCTGCCAAAATTGAGTTAGGAATTGATTATATATGATTAATGTGTCCTCTTTCTAAATCTTTAATCCGTTTTTATATACCTCATATCAAATAGGAGATATCCAGCCCCATATGTGCTGCGTATCCCTATTTTTACAAATTTCTTAACATTGGTATGGTGTATTGACCACTTTTGGCCAATGAGTCAAACTTTCTATAGAAAAATAAAACATTATTCGTCAATCTTGGTTTGACACATTTGAAATAAGCAACACATATAAAACAAAAAACAATAAAAAAGTTTAAGCATTGGTTTGCACTATGACAACCTAGTTTTATAATGGTTAAAAGAAAAAAACTTTTGATCTACTTGAAGAAAAACAATAAAATTGTGATAAAACGGCTTATAGGCCATATAATAAAAAAATCTTTTTTTAAAAAATTGTTAATAACTCTGGATACTCAGTGCAAAAAGGCGTAAAAATTAACAATATTGTTTATAATAAATGCAGCTATAGATGTAGCAAACAAAAAAGAAAATGTATCTTGTAGAAATTTAATAATTTTGTTGTAAACTTTCTTTATCTTTTTTTCTCGCAAAAATGTTTTGGTCGGTGCGGCTCTCCAATAATCAATCGACGATATGTCTTTTCAACAACATATGTAAATGGTTTAAAATTTCATACACTGGGGGCGCTGTAACAACGTTATGAATGCGTCCAGATTATAACTGGGCCATTCTTTATAATCTAATTGATGTGAATTTAAAATATTTATTACAAATACCTCTAAACATAAACATTTATAGCATTTATAGTAATTAAATGTGCTAAAGTCCCAAAACTTGTGAAAACAGTCTGCTGTAGGCTTGTCCCTATCCGGATTTCATTCCAGCCCAAGGAAATCTTCAGGGGACTTTGTTATTAGAATTTCTAGAGATTTTTGTTATGTTAAATCACAAACTCAATGAGAATTTCTTGTCCTCGTCTAGGAGCGTGATTCAAAATTTTTAAAATATCAAAGAAAAAACAAAAACAACAACAAAATATTATCACAATTGGCTTTGTTTTTTATGTATAAAAAACCACTACATAAATATTACAAAAACAACAACAATGTGATGATGTCAAGCAAGTTCCAAATTTGAGCAAATATTTAATTGATTCAATTATTTTTAATTGATTGCTTTTAAAAAAATAGCATCTTTGCTGTGGGGAAGACATTTGAGTAAAAATATTGCTATATTTAGAAAAAATGCACATTTAAAAGTGACTGATAACGAAAATATTTCTGGCAGGGGCATACCGGCCTATCTACGCCAGTGCTAAATACATAATAAAAAAATAGTCGCATGCTTGTAAGATTTTTTCTGTAAACTAGTGTAATTGATTAAATTAGATAACAATAATTTCTGATTAAAGCAAAAAAAAAATTGAATAGTAATCATTGTTTAATGTTAATTAAAATGTAACATTTATTTGAAAGTTGTTACTATTTGAGTTTAAAGTAATTTAACCAAAAATATATTTGAAAATGATGTAAAGCAGTTAGCTTTTTAAATGCTTCATTAATTAGGTGTTTTGCTTACCAAATACCCTTTTTTATTTCAAAAGTATCATTTGCGCTGAGAGAATCATCTGCATGATATCAATGGATTTTTGCATTAGATTTATGAAGTTTCACTGCAATTCATCTATTTTTTCATTAAATTAATGCGGTCTTTCATATAATTTTATAAAAAATTTTATTTATTAAAAATTTCATACGCCTAATGACAAAGTTTCATTAAAACTATTTTCATAGAAATTATGAGACTTTTTCATAACGTTTAAGAAATTCTTCATTCGCTTTGTAAAGAAAACTACATTGGTTTAGTGAAAAATGTCATTAAGACTCGTCCAAGATAATTCTCTCTGTGTACATATTACAAACAATTATCGATGTCTAACTTTTTAATAATATTATTACAATAAATTTAATAAATCAGATTTAATTTGTTTTTTTTTTTAAACTTTAATTTAAGACGAAATTTATAATATTGAAAATTTATTGCCTGTTTTTGTGTGGCGTGTGTATTTAAGTTTTCTCAAATGATTTTGATAATAAAAATCTTAAATACGTTGAAAAACTGTCAAAATCATTTGAACTAACGCCAATATGCACAAAAACAACTTTTATTTTAAAAATATGTAAATAAACATTTTTGTTAGAACAATTTATTTGTTTAAATAGTTTAGAAATTTAATGCCTAGATAACTCATTTATTTTCCTTTTTTTTATTTATTTAAAAGCACAGTGTGAATTTTTTGTTTTGAATTAAAAAAAAAAAAATCTATAAAATGTGATTGGGCGCCATTATTTATATTATATTATTTTATAGTTAAACTTGTTTAGGAAACTTTTTAAAATAGGGTTAAATCGAAGTTATGTACATTATTGAAACGTCATATTAAGGGGTAATCTCAATAACAAAGACCTCTATATAACATAGGGCAGACTGGGGAGCATTTGCACTTTCTTTGTTTAAAGCGTTTGTCGTTACCAAACCTATAACTTTTTATTAAAAACTATTTTTAATCCTAAGATTTTCTCATCTTAGATTTCTTTGAATGCTTAAATTTCCCATTATTCCTATGCCTTATATTATATTTCTAATGTTTTTCAAAGTAACCTAAAACGGCTAAACTGCCCCACCCAAATGGGGCACAATCCACAATTGGATAAGCTAAAATAATCTTCAAAAATATCAGTTTTTAAGCAGATTTTCCATATAATAACGTCATAATCATGAGTTTACATTGGCTTGGAAAAGACAGCGGGAATGAGATTCCATTTTACTACAAGTTTGATTTTGTGATCCGTTGCACCAAAATGATTCAGTAAGGAGTTGTGTATCCATCAATAAATACGGTAGTAGCAACCTTATTTGTAGCCAATCGAAAAATTTAGTTGTAATTGTCGAATTTTTTAGAAAAAACCACCAAATTTCTGTTGAGGTAATCGAAATTATATTGTCGTGCCCGAATTTCTGTTCACAAACGAAAAACTTGGTCGCAACAATCGAAGCATTCGATTGGCAACAAATACGGTTCCTACTACACTCATAATAAACCATGTATAAAAATACGAAATTAATGTCAAAACAACGAAACTTTCGTAAATGTACACAATTTCGTTTATTTTACGAAAGTACGTGTTATTTTGACATGTTTTTCGTATTTTTATGCATGGATTATTGTGAGTGTACCGAGTCTGTTTTCTCTGTGTAAATATCACTGTATTTATTGTCTTTAAGGAACGTCTACCTATTGTGAATCAACCTCATTGGAAATATTCACAAAAAAAATGCTAAGGCTACAGGATGGCAAATGTACCCCAGTTGCAACCACTTTCATAAAACCATAACCTTTTTTACACTTTTCTAAAACTTTTTTCAAAAACCCCATTTTTTTAATGAAGTCAACAGAACATCATACTAAAAGATATTTTATTTAACACACCAATTGAAAAAGGTATCACAGAATATACTTATTTTTATATATGTTCTGAACCCTTCTAAAAACACAAAAATGTGTCTGTCCGCGACTACCTTTACAGTAAACCCTTTTAACTTGGAGGTATAAACATGAAGGTTATTCATAAAAAAGTTTCTTCGAGAAAAATCGCATAAAAACGGAACGAATTCGATTTCAAATATCGGAAACAACACAATTCAAATACTTAAAAGTGAATGAGTCTTCAAAAAAACTTTTATTTGATACCAAATTTGTCTATAGTTGGAGGGTTTTAAAAACTTTCGACACACCTTTCGGATAATGGTCTTTCAAATTTCATTAAACTTGGTATTTGTATTCTCCTAGCTAATATGGAGTTTATGTGTTTTCTATTTTTTCAAAATTCGTTATAGATGGCGGTTAATCGCTGCTCAAAGTTGGCGGTTTTTAACAAATGTGTAAGAAATCACTTACAACATATAAAAATTACAAGTTGGGAATGAAAGAGGCTCAAAATAAAAGGATTTGTTCGAAAGTATCTTTGATATTTAATATAAAATTTTGTATATTACACAGCACCCCTACAACAAATATCAATAATTTTTGCCACACATGGAAAAATTGATATGCATGTGAAACAAGAGACCACATATAGTTAAATTGCGTATTCCAGATTTTCGTTATAACATCCTATGTCCTTTCAAAAGTAAATTTAAAAAAAATTATTAAATACTTGTATGTATTATTAAATGATGCCAATATGGATATCAGATGAAATATTATAATCTTTGGTATTCCCCAAAATTATTTGTCGTAATATTTTATGATAAGAATTTGATCCTTTAATATCCTTGATTGATTTAAATAAGTTCGTCAAAAGAAAAAATACATATTAAAGATTTGACTGTACTGTAGTAAAGGGTGCTTTTTTAAGAGCTTTCGGATTTGATTTAAAAAAAACACATAAAATTTAGAGAAATGTATGAAATCTTTATATGAGTCGATAGAAAGATCTATATAATTATAAATGCCCCAGACAGGAAATAAACTGTTCACCGAACTCGCCTCTCAATTGGGCCATTGTTTACCGTGCTGTTTGACAAGTGGCACCGTCTTGTTGAAACCACATGTCACCAAAGTCCAGCTCTTCCATTTTGGGCAAAAAAAAAAAATTGTAATCATCGCACGGTAGCGCTCGCCTTTCACAGTAACGTTTCTGCCTTCGTCGTCTTTGAAAATATACGGTCCAATAATGCCACATAATCCACACTAAACAGTGCACTTTTCGGGATGCATTGGCAGTTCTTACAATGCTTCTGGCTGCTGTTCACACCAAATACGGTAATTTTGCTTGGTCACGTATCCATTCAACCAGAAGTACGCTTCGTCGCTGAACACATTTTTTTTTCCGTAAAAAAGTGGATATGCATCCAACTTTGCCAGCGACCATTCATTAAAAGTTAGCCGTTGTGGTAGGTCGTGTGGCTTCAATTCTGGCACCAGCTGTATTTTAAAAGGTTTACACCCAAATCCTTCCTTAAAATTTTCCCCGTAGTGGAGTAACAGAGGCCCAATTGATGCGAACGGCACCGAATCGATAATTCACGGTCATCAACAACACTGGCGGATACAGCTGTCCGCGCTCTACGTTTGCGTGTTGGTTTTTTAATGTCCAATAATAGAAATTTAGTTACAAGACTCCGAATAGCCGCCTCAGATGGTTGCCCGATCTGATCATAAATTGGAAGAAGTGCACGATGCACTTTCTTAACCGAGCATGAATTTTGATAATAAAATTCAATAATCTGCAAGCGATGTTCGCTTGTAAGTCGAGTCATGGTTAAATTATAGACCAAACTGAACATGTTTAGCAGTAACATGTTACACGAAAACGCTGAGCTGCCAAAAACAGTATAGCCAAAAAAAAGGTGCTAAAAAATCATCCTTTATAAACGCTTTATTATATTCGCCATATTTGGTTAACTTAATATTTTGAAAAAAATTTAATAATCTATAATCTTTGATTAAAGTGAAGTTCTTTAACTCTTAGCAACGATAGAAATTTTTACGATCAAAAATCTTATTCCTAATAATTTTTTAAATTCTATTAAGAATAAATAATTTAATTAAATTTAAACAAAAATTTTCATACAAAGAACACACTGTGCATTGTAATATGTATTTAATTTATCCATAAATGGTTATAGAAAGTGCTTTAATATCAATCTATAGGTGTAGTATAATAAGCTTTTGTTAGCGTAATCGTGCGAGCGGATATCATAAGACGTAGCTCTTCAATCATACAATTATTAGTAAAATTTCCAATGAATTTGTAAATCAAAGAGTATGGAGAGAAATTGTACATAATATTTAATATTTGCATTTTATTTTGTAAATCTTTATAGGGTATGCCAGAGGCCTGGGCACGTTTGCTTATGAATTCAAACATAAGCAAACAAGAGCAAAAGAAAAATCCACAAGCGGTTTTAGATGTACTCAAATGGTTTGATAATACAACCAAACAGAGGCCAAGTTCCAAATACATGACAAATGCCATAACAACACATTCGGGTAAGAGCACAAGACTAGACCAATATAAATTCCTTTAATATTGAATCCAATGTTTCTTCGTTTTTAGGTTCTTCTTTAAGTCGTGTTAGTAGCAGCAGTCCCAGTAGTACCCCAACTGATTCTGAATTACATGGCTCTAATAGTGGTGGCAATTTAATTGGTGTCAATATTGGTAGTTTAACTATTGGTGGTGGTTCAAGTTCCAGTAATGTAGGCTTAAATAATTCATCTGGTCTTGTGTCTAGTGGTTTAGGCAATCATCAACATCATACACCTCCACACCATCATCATCAACAACAACAGCAGCAACAGCATCATCAACATTCTCATCATCAGCAACATCATGGTCAACATCAGCAGCAGCAGCAACAACAGCATCAACATACTACAATTAGTCAATCGCATTCATATAATTTTGGTGGTAATACAGCTTCATCTTCCTCACAACATTCTTCAGCCAATGAAGATGATATACTCGGTACACAACAACCACCACCGCCACCTATAGCCTCACGTCCTGAACGTACGAAATCCATTTATACACGTCCCATTGAAGAAGTTGTACAACCTGCTGTTACTCCTATATTACCACCACCAACAACGGCTCCAGCCACGACACCAACAACACCGCAACATAATAATGTGGCACAGCCACAATTTAAGACACCAACACATGTGGCTGCATCAACGTTAGATAAGAATAAAAATAATGCGAGTAAGTTGAATATTTATTTAAAAAATATTTTTTTTTTGTTTTTATTTTAGAAATAAAAGTTTTGAGTGTGTTTTATAAACATCATTTGATTTAGATTTAGCAAAGACACAAACCTAAGAGTGTTTTTTAGAATTAAGTGTTAGTTTGGATGGGATTTCGTTTATGTTTATATGGAGAATTGGTCTAGGAGCATGAATGTGCTTAGTAAAGATCATATGTTCAGTTGTCAAAAAGCTATCATTCGATTTACATTTTAGTTATTTCAAGTATATTTAACAGAATCTCAGTAGGAAGGAACTGAGTCTTTTGATGGAAATCCTCACGGGACACTCGACACTGAGCTCCCATTTCCACCGTATTGGTAGGGCGGACTCGGGAGTGTGTAGGGCCTTGGAACACTATCTCTGTGAATGCCCGGCATTTTCCGGTATCCGGGTCGAAATACTCTCCAGTGACCCAATATCCTCATTGTGGAATATTAGTGGCATTGGATGGAAGAGGTTAAGGAATTTCGTCAGTGCGACGGAGTTCCTGGGGTAGGAATATGACATGGGACCAATTTTTAGAGCGCACAATAAGCCGGCATTCTGGCTTAGGTGTAAGTCCTTAGGGACTTGAGTCGGGTTAGGAAAGCATTTCCCTTCTCCGAATCCTCTTTTCGACCTAACCTAATATTTAACAGATAACGAAAAGCAGATAAATTTAAAGTCTGTTTTTCAGCTTTAGGATCTTGTGTAAAAGAGGACTTTCGTGATAATCAATGACAATACTAATGAGGCGAAATACCACTGTTCAAGCGATATTTCCTTTGGAAAGTTTTCTACTGGCAATGGAGGTATCATGACACTTAAGTACAAGTTTTTAAAGTACTTAAAATTACAATTCCTTAACAGAGCGCCAATGTTAATGTCATTCAAAACACATTTATTTAAATATCCAGAAAATAATTTTGATTCACAGTAAAGGTGATCTACATTTACATGAGACATAAGGTGCATCCTGTGGCGATGCGAAGGGCAGAGTTCTGACTCACTTGTACTCCAGTTAGTCTGACTGAAAAATTAGGACCAGACTGGGGCTACATAGTGTTGAAGAATGAGAATGAACTCCCTTAATATTTACTTTGCTTTAATATAGTTACAAAAAACAAATTGTTATGAAAATATTGTCGTTTAAATGTTAAAAAGAAAATAGTATATTTTTTCATTCCTTGTCAAAACTTTAAACCGAACTCCACATATTAACACGTAGTTTATAAGTGATATATCTGCCTATAGCTGTGTAAGTGGTAAGCAGGTTTTCCTTATCTTTATCCCAATTAATGCCGAAATGGGAGTTTTAAATGTTGTTTCTCTTGCCTACTTCCGTTGCTATGTCCCTGGGGAGAGACAACAGGTTGGTAAAAGTGACATGTACAAATTTCGGATGCGCAATAGTGGGAATAATGTCACCATTATTACTGATAATAAGGACGGATGCCTGAGGCGAATAGTGTTGCAGTAGATTTAGTTGGTGAAAGTTTAATATTTCGTGCGATTTTATTACAAATTTCATCTATGACCACTGCAGATGCATACACTATGCAATCATCTGCATATAACCCAGCCTTTTAGAGTCCATTGCTTAATTTTGCGAAACGCTGCCAAAACTTCCTCTGTTGTAAAGTTGAGATTTAAGCCGGCGGCGGATGTTAAATTAGGGAGTTTTCTTAGTGCTGAGCAGCTGAATTTGTCGATTATGTGGGGATGCTCGATCAATTGTCTACAAAAAGCGCAAGTACACTTTTGAGGATTTCCTAAAGGAGTAAATGTGATTGCAGTGAGATTATTCCTGGGAAGCTTGTTTGAAAGGTTACTTACTTGGACCAAAACTGCTTTGATCTCATTTTGCAGGAGATTTAAACATTTCGATCTGTAGTGGTCGTTAACTAGCCTATTAATCTCCGAAGTAAGTTACGAAGTTCTTGCATAAGCAGTATTACTAATGAGAATGTTTTCTCTTTCCTTTGCAAGGCGAATAGCCTCAGAAGAAAAGTTAGGACGAAGTATTGGAATTCGATCCGTTGGAATAAAGCCCGAGGAAGCTTTAGTGGTAAGTCTGCGAAATAGTTTCTCTCCAGTTCGAGCCATTACCAGTGAAGGCGAAAGGCCAAGATATTCGGAGTCCACACTGGCGCAACATAGTTTACCTTTCAGCGATCAATTGTTTTGTATATATCCAACAGTATTTCCCTCCACATTCTCGAAGTGTTTACGGCTGGAGACTTAAGAATTTGGTTTCTACTCTTAATTTTTTTAAAAATTTGAGTCACATACTTATGTGCCTAGGAAGTACATAGGGTAGACAAGTATTTTCTCTTGGTATTTTCGTATTCCTTCTGATATTTAGGAAAATAGATTCAACCTTTCCTGCGGAAAGAAAACCTCCCGAACTAAATCTCTCAACATCTGTGAAGAAGATACTTTAAGATCTGTACAGTCCGCAGGATGTATCTTTGTCCGGTCTCTCGGACTCGGAAAAAATACGAGTGGTCAGAGGTAGTTTTTTTCCCGTGAAAATTTATATAAAAATTTTAATTCGAAATACACGCTTATCTAGTAGTGCACATCCATTTGTAATGGTACAGTGAATCGCACAACGCATTAAAGACAGAATTCTCTCATCTGACGTACTAGCTGTATATGGAATAAACTCCCCGCAGAGGTGTTCCCTGTCACTTACAATGTAGAGAAAAGCAATTATTTGCAAACACTACTAATTCCTCCTTTTCATAACTTTTTTCCCTAATATCAACACAATGCACTGCATTAATACGGGGCATCCGCTGAATATTGTGCCTACTTGTTGTTCATCAAAAGCCTTCTTTAGATATTTACAACTCTTAAAGCTTAACAAAATGCTTATGTTCCAAACGATTTTTAAACCTTTTTTGAAATTAAATATATAATTTTGTTATGCTAGTTTTTATATCGAAAGTTCTATTATTCTAAAAAATTGCCCTTTATAAATCTATTTCCCAACAGGTGTGAAAACCTCTTCAATGCGTTTTCCACTTTGTGCTCAATGTCCAGTTTTCATGAGTGTTTAAGGGTTTAGGCTAATGTAACTGTATAATAATTCAATAACTCGAAGCCAGGATAGTTTTGATTTTACTTTGTAGTGGTTCATTTAAAGACCACAGCTTGTAGCCTGATACTAAAATCATTACATCATTTGATAAACAACAAATATTACTTTGTTAATTTCGAGTTTCTAATGATTTTATAACAACTTGATGATACAACAGCGGGGAGATCAACCCACCAGGGGAAGTTTTTCTCCTAACTTTTGTATTTCTTGCTATTCATTGACAACTCAGACGCCGATATAGGTTTCGACATCCACATTTTTTTGTTTTAAAGAGAAGCAACACTCCGAAAATTTTTCCTAGGGCTTTAGACACGGCAACACTGTAATTGCGCGAGATGATAAGTCTTAGAACAGTTGTTGCTAGCTACGTGATGGAGAGTTGGCGAACTTATTGAAGCTTTTTGGTTGATAGCCCTGATTCATTATTTTACTTCGGTGGGGTTAAGTCCTATGGGCGCTGCGATACATATCGCACTTGATCAACAAGAGGGTATTAACTCGAAATTTTAAAATATCACTTTTTTCAAGAAATCAACTAACAACATCAATATCTATATTGTAAAAATTTCAACGTATTCCGATTACTCTTTCATCTCGAAAACCACTTGTGAGACCATTTTCATGATAATGTGTTACCTTTATTTCAACAAAAAGGTATTATTTCAAGTTAATACAAAAGTTCAATTAGAAATGAATCGTATATTTTCATAAAAAATGTATTATTTTGATTTGAGCCTTTATTTTTGTTAAAAATGATCAAACTATTTTATTTATATTTGGTTGTATTTTGAGTTGATACTGTTTTGTTGATAAAATTTGTTTTATTCTATAAATTTAAATCGATAATATTTCAAAAAAATGTTTTTTTTTTGCAATGAGTGGTAAAATTTAAAACAAAACCAATGTATATATATTTTCAAATGGAATTTGCTTATTATGATATGTTTGAATTTTTAAATTCTGTTAAAATGTGGCCATAAACAGTTTTATGACTCTACTGAAAATTTTAAAATTTTGAGTTAATACCCGAACCCGGAACTATCTGTGTAACAGTCCAAAGCGCAAACTATTACAACCACAACGCCCACATAAAAAATTCTTTCTATATTAGAGAAAGTAGCGAAAGTCATCGACCCTCACAATCTCTTTACAAGTGCAGTAGCCTTGCGGTAATCCTTCCAATTTTTGTATGATGTGTGCATCAATGAATCTTTCCAGAGTTTTAAGCGGAAATAGATTAGCCGGAAATTCTTTGAATTTTGGTACAATCACATAGTGAGCAGACAAATTTTATATATTTTAAACAACTTGAATGTGCTTAGACTCTATGTATTGCAAAAAGAATGTATTTTAGGCCAGATAATTTATACGAAAAGAAGCTTTTACCCCCCCCCCCCCCCCCCACAAAGCGTGCGAATCAAATATTTGCTTAAGCGAATATTTGCGTCTTATAATCATAAAGTATATTTGGTTTGTGTCTTTGCTAATATAATAAAAATTTGTTTTCTTTATCACTTTCAAAAAATATTTTACAAATTATACTTTAATAATAATATAACCTTACTACAATATGCGTTAAATTATGTAAATTATCCATATATTTTATTTATTATTAATATTTATTACTGCTAACGCTAACCAAATTACTCTACCTATAAAACAAACCACTGCTACTGTTTCATTGTAAGCAGCAGATGGATATGAAGCTGATCTAACAACAGCTTTAAAAACTGACTCTACTACTACTAATAATCTACTACTAATTACTACTACTAATAATTCTACTGCTACTGCAGCTCTTAATGCTACTCCTAGTACTAGTAATCAATTGCAATTTATTGATTGTAATGCTACAACGACAACCACAACTAATCATGATTCTTCTGCTTCCTCCTTTTCATCGTTTCCATCATATCATGATGATATGACAACATTACCACCCATATATTGTCCCTCATCATCTTCGTCGTTTATTGAATCGACTGCGTTGCCAACACCACCATTGCCCACACCAACTACGACACCACCGCAACAATTATTGGATAATGCTACTGTTGCTATTGCTGCTGCTGCCTCTGTGGTGGATGTTCCTTTTTCTACCATAACAACTGTAACACCGGCGACACCCGATGATACCATTGATCCTGCTGTACTTACGACAACAAACACAACTCTGATTGCAACAGATTTATATTCTCATGATACAAATAATCTAACAGCAGCTGGAACTAATGCTGCTGTGGCTGCAGCATCATCCACTACAGCTACAACTGCTCAAACAGCTACCGGAGTAGCGACTACAACTACCACTACAGCAACTACGACACAACAACGATCAGGTGCTGCGAAAAAGAAGAAAATGTCGGATGAAGAAATCCTAGAGAAGCTACGTACCATAGTCTCTGTCGGTGATCCAAATCGTAAATATACCAAAATGGAAAAAATTGGCCAAGGTGCTTCGGGTACCGTTTACACGGCCATTGAATCCTCCACTGGCATGGAAGTGGCTATTAAACAAATGAATCTATCGCAACAGCCTAAAAAAGAACTGATCATTAATGAAATTCTTGTTATGCGAGAAAATAAACATCCAAATGTTGTCAATTATTTGGACAGTTATTTGGTATCTGAAGAATTGTGGGTCGTTATGGAATATTTACCCGGTGGCTCACTGACAGATGTTGTTACCGAGACATGCATGGATGAGGGTCAAATAGCAGCGGTGTGTCGTGAAGTATTGCAGGCATTGGAATTCTTGCACTCCAATCAAGTCATACATCGTGACATTAAAAGTGATAATATTTTACTAGGTCTGGATGGTTCAGTTAAATTAACTGATTTTGGTTTTTGTGCTCAAATTTCACCAGAGCAATCGAAACGCACAACAATGGTGGGTACACCATATTGGATGGCACCGGAAGTTGTGACCAGAAAACAATATGGACCTAAGGTAAGTTGTTTTTGAACTGTTTATTTTATATTGATTCGTAAAAGATTTAACTTACATATACTCGAAAAGAAGTTAGCAAAGTCAGGAGGGTGCTTGCAAAAAATTATGTAATCTCAGCAAAATCATTTTGCTGAATGTGCGCCCCGGTAGGCTAGTTAGTATCATGCTGGCTTATCAGTGCAGGGGTTGTGGGTTCGATTCCCACCAGATTCACTGGTCTGTTTTCGCTACAATGTTCCGAAAGCCTCAGTAGCTAGTGCTCGGTTAGGGCAATAGGATATAATTTGTAATTATATGATTATTAAAATTATAAAAAAAAAAAAAAATTAGTTTTTGCTGAAAATCAGCGAACTGATTTTTTGTAAAAGAAATTATGTTCAGCAACAGTGTTGCTAGCACTTAATTGATTAAAAATTTAAAGAAAATCCTTGCTTAAAATCAATAAAAATTTTCCTGCCTATTAGAAAACTCAGAAAATTTATACTTTAGTTAATTTATTTGCTGAAAATCCTAATGATGAAGTTTTTCCATGAAGACATATGCAGTAGATACAGTCGAACTTCCATAACTCATCATCATTATCCCAAAAAAAAAAACTTCGACTTACGGAGACTTCGAATTTTCTATATAGTTTCTGGAAGGCTGATAAATAGTTTCTTCCACCGAACCCTCGCCATCACTCTCCGATCCGCTCTAGACTGGATCCTCTGATACAGGATAGTAACGCTCAACAATATCATCATCAGTCGGAAAGTCAGTTGTGCAAAGCTCATTATCTACTTCAATATAATCCTGAAGTTATTTTTTTTGCTTTTAACCATGCTTCGTAGTCAGCTTCAATTACGTTTTCATTTTCATCAATATTACTCAACAAAATTAGAGGCATGTCATCTTCTTCTTCCCATTCAGAATACTGACCAAATCCAGCTTTTTTGAAGCAATTCGCTATGGTTTGTTTACTGACATGAATATCCCAAGTTTTTGTTACATGATTGATACAATCCAGTAGTGTAATATCCTGTTTTTCGTTTGCCTCTATGCGCTTTAGTGCTTCTTTTACTAATCTGCTACGATAGAAAACTTTCAAGTTTTGAATAGCTCCCTGATCAACAGGTTGTAATTTAGACGTCATATTCGGTGGAAAAAATGCCAATTCAATGGCGTTCAATTTGCTTTGTACGTCTATTGGATGTGCTGGACAATTATCAATAAACAATAAAATTTTTCGGCCACTATTTTGAAAGTGCTTATCTAATTTTAGAACCCATTCTTCAAAAAGTTGTCCAGTCATACAGGCCTTGCAGTTTCCTTTATAATCTACGGGTAACCACTTAACACCACGAAAGCAGCGAGGTTTTGCACTTTTTCCAATCAATAGAATTTTAAGTTTTTCATAACCATCCATATTTGCTGCCAGCATTAACGTAACACGCTGCTTGCTATATTTGCCCCCGTGGCATTGCTAGTTTTTAAAAGTTAGGGTTTTATCTGGCAAACATTTAAAAAAACATCCTGTTTCATCCTTATTAAAAACATCCCGTTCACAGAACTTTGTATTAAATTCGGCAAAACGTCTTTTTTCCACTTTTCGCAGTCAACTTCATTAACGTCATTACTTTCACCGCACGCTTTTTTGTCTAAAATTAAAAAATTAATTGAACGTTTCATCAATTAAACGTTTTGCTCAATACCTTTGCTTCCATTTATCAAGCCAACCTGTGCTCGCCATAAAATTATCATCTCCAAAACGCTTTGCGAACTCTATTTCCTCTTGCTTTATTATTCCTCCAGATATAGGCATGTTTGGACTTCTAGCTGCTTTGTCGATATTTTTAAATATTGGGGTCTTAACTCGTCTTTACTATGTAGACGAAATTCAGATCCAAAAGAGATGATAATTGATTCTCTATTTTTAAAAATCGTTGAGACCGTACTAGCCGGGATACCACATTTATCAGCTGCATCCTTTTTCTTTAATCCACCTACGACATCTTTTATTAGTTTGTATATTTCTTCAATTGACAAACATTTTAAAACACGTTTCTTCAATTGACAAACATTTAAAACACGTTCGTGTAACAAGCCTGATGACATTGAGTTCGTCTTCATCAATGTCAATTCTCTTGGTGCCAAGATGCTGCTTGGATGTGTTTACAGACCAGATAATAATATGAAATTTGATACTCTCATTGAGAAATTGGAACTTTATTCAGTAAAATACTCTGAGGTAATTATTACTGGTGATTTCAATTGCAATTTACTCGTAAATACAAGTCTGACAACTGTAATGTCTGTCTTTAACTTATCTGCTGTCAATACTTCTAGTCCTACACATTTTTCATCCACAAACAGCACATTACTTGACCTCTTTTTTGTAAGCGATGAACAAAAAGTATTACATTATGATCAGTTAGCAGTTTCTTCATTCTCGAAACATGATTTAATTTTTATTTCTTATAATTTTTCAATTGGAGATTGTGTTCAAACGTACAGCTTTCGTGATTTTAACAATATTAATGCTATTGATTTGAAGCGAGATCTTGAGAACAATAGGTGGAATCACATCTTCTACTTATTAACGGTTGACGAACAGCTTAACTATTTGAATACCTCAATATTGAACATTTATAATAAACATGTACCAATTAAACGGAAAACAGTCGGAAAACGGGCAAGACCATGGTTCACAAATGAAACTAAACAGTTAATATTGCATCGTGATAGGATATACCATATGTGGAGGCGTTATAAAACACCTGAATTACATAATGAATACCGTTTGGCTAGAAGAGCTGTTGTTTCAAAAATAAAACACGATAAATTGTCCTATTATTCTGGCAAATTTGGGGAGGCAATAGGCAGTAAAAAAACTTGGAAGCAAATACGTGATATTGGCATTGGTAGGACAGCTGATCATACAATTGTCGCTGATGTAGACTTGCTTAATGAAAATTTTGTTAATATTTCTATGCCAACGGTTCAGCCTGACTTTTACGACCAACACTCACAGTGTGAAACTGAAGAATTCAATTTTCATTGCCTGAATGTACTGGATGTTGTTGAAGGTTTCAAGGCAGTGAAGTCTAACTCAGTAGGGCTAGATGATATAAACCCCAAGTTTGTTAAAATTATCTTGCCATGGATAATTCGAACCATTACGCATGTTTTTAATACAATAATTACCACCAACATTTTTCCAATGCAATGGAAACATGCCAAAATTGTCCCGGTGCCAAAATCAGGAAATGAATATCGTCCCATTGCAATCCTTCCTTATTTTTCTAAAGTTTTGAGCATTTACTGCATAGGCAGATATATAAGTATGTTAATGATAACCACCTTCTTACAGATCGTCAATCAGGATTCAGACCTCAACGGGGTTGTATAACAGCACTATCTGATGTAATAGAAGATATTCGAAGTAACTTGGAAGAGATAAAATTAACTTTTTTAGTATTATTAGACCACTCTAAGGCTTTTGATACAGTGCACCATTCAATGTTATGCTTGAAGCTATCCAAATTGTTTAACTTCTCGCCATTTGCTGTGAGGTTGCTGTCCTCGTACCTCTCAAACAGATCCCAATCTGTTACTAGTGGTGGATCTATTTCACGTCCCTTACAAGTGACTAGAAGTGTCCCACAGGGCTCCGTTCTTGGACCACTGCTGTACTCATTATATGCTAATGATCTTCCACAACAACTTCGTTATTCTAGCATACAAATGTATGCTGATGACGCTCAACTTTATCTTAGTTGCTCCAGGGAGTTAATTTGTTCGAAAACTCGGGAATTAAATTATGATCTGGATAAAATTTTCACATGGGCTTCAGTAAATGGTTTGCGACTCAATCCGAATAAATCAAAATGCGTAATAATAGCGAAAAAAAAGTACAAGTTGATGATGAACTAAATATTTTTCTTGGTGGTACAAAAATTGATATTGTAGGCACTGCTAAAAACTTAGGTGTTACATTTAACAACACGTTAACATGGTCCGATCATATTAACCAGGCCAGTGGCAGAACATATAGTATGCTGCGAATCTTTGGGTCACCCAACACTTTACCCCTTTGAAAGTTAGAATCCTGCTTGCAAAAACATATCTTTTGCCGACACTCCTATATTCATCGGAAATTTTTACTGGTTGCAACTCTAAGGATATGAGAAAACTTACCACAAACCTATAACAATATCATACGTTTCATTTATGGTTTAAGAAAATTCGATCATGTAACCCAGTATTCATGTCGTATATTTAACATGTCTTTTTTCGACTACCTTAAGTTTAAAAAACATTATTTTTATTCATAAAATTATTATGACAAAGCAGCCAACATATCTTTATGATCGTTTGCAGTTTTCAAGATCTCTAAGAGGCAAAGCAATAACCCAATTTCGGCATCGTGATCATGCTTCCGAATGTCAATTCTTATATTTACCATACGTCTCTGGAACCAACTTCCAAATAATTTACAGACCACTTCAAACGCAACAAGGTTTAGGAAATTACTTATAGAATATTTTTCATAAAATGTATCTTTCTTTTTTATATTATTTATTTTTCATATATATTTTTTTTGTTTATTATTATTTTTTTATATTTTTTTTTTTTTTTTTTAAAAAAATTTTTTTTATTACTTTTCATTGTTATTATAACTTGTCTGATTCTAGTACTGTAATTATAAGATATTGTGTCTTGTTGTATTAGAAAAGCAATTTGATAATAAATACAAATACAAATACATCAAGATATATTTATATAGGTAATCTTACTAGAACAACAACTACAACAAACAACTACAAACAATACAAAAACAACAGGCATTTTGTTGTTGGGTACAGTACAGTAAGATGTCAAAACCATGTAAGAAATGTCAAAATCAGGTAAGAGGAAGATAAACTACTAAGCTACTAAAACTACCTATATAAATATATCTTGGTTGCCATGATAATAATAAAAAAAATTTTAACATTTATCATCTAAGGCGAATGACATTTATGCAAAGTACTGATACTTACGCAAACAAAAAGAAGCACATGATGTACAAAAAGGGATTTCCCCTAAAAAAGCAAGCAAAATATACAAACCAGCTAAATAAACGAACCAAAACAATATGTGTGTATTTCGTTCAGTTTAGGAGAACTTCGAGTTGTGGAAGTTCGAGTTACGGAAGAAGAATTGTATGTTATTTATTCTCGTAACGCTACTGCCAGCCTAATTAGTTCGAGTTATGGAAGTTCGACTGTAATTCTAAAACGAAAAAAAAAAAAAAATATGACATATACATTAGGATAACCCTTAAAACAACGATTTGTTGATTTGCCCTCAATTTTATAACAAATGGAAGAAATTAATATATATATTTTTTTTTTGCCGCAAGTCGACCAAAAATTGACCATTTTGGAAAAAGGTTTATTATTATAAAAAATTCCCAAAAATTATAATTCATTTATTCATTTAATATACTTGAAATTATTCAGATATGCAATTCTGACTTCATCGGATATCATTAGCCCACTTTAGCCCGGAATCCAAAATGACCCACGAATTTCATAAAAATAGAATTTTTAAAATTAATTTTAAAGATTTGTTTAAATGTCTTATTTGGAGATGTTTGAAATTTTTTTTAATATAATAGTTGTTATTAAAGAAAAAAAATGGAAAAAGGATAATTCGAGTTTAAGTTTGGAGCGACTCCTTTCCAGGACATTTTATAAAAATTGCCTTTTTTTGAGAAAAATTTCACAAAATTTTAATATTTCTCAAAGTTTGCGTATTTTTACGAAAAATGTCACTTTAATTTGATTAGACAATAATTATCTTTACTATTATCTAAACAAATAGTTAACCCTTAGTGGCCTGGGGACAAAAGAAGCACCCAGGAAACTTAATTTTAATTATGACTAGAAGATTGTAAAGCCGTTACATTAATAAAAAAAAATCTCCACTTTATAAAAATAAATGTTTGATGTAACTTGATCCAATAGGGTTAATTTTTATACTTTTTTGGCCCAAAAAATTCCTTCGTAGAAGTTATAACGTCCCGAATATAGTAAAAACCCGAATCTTTCTAAACTTTATGTTAAGATATCTCAAAAACCTGATAAGATATTGGAAACATTAAACAATGTGGAGGGATTCAGATGACGTGCAAAATGTTGTGAAAAAGTCACGTTATAGCGTCCCGAATATAGCAAAAACCGGGTTTTCTAAACTTTATGTTGTCAAATACCTGATATGATGGGGAAATTCTGAGGCCAGTTTAGGATTCAGCGGACCTCAAGCCTTTAGAAAAGTATGTTTTAGTCCTAGGGTATGGACCTCTCTAAAATTTGTAGGCAAGTGTTGCATAACTGTTAAATTTGTCTACAGATTTTTTTAAAAAATATTTTTTTCTGAAATCGGAAATATAGTACTTGCAAACCCTATACTAACTTTTTGTTTAGTATTTTTTTTTTCAATACCTAGTTCTAGTAAAGGGTGTTTTTTATACCGGTATAAAACTTTAAGTTGGCAACACTTTTTTAACTGGCGGCCATTTTGTCAGCTGTCAAGTGATTTATGTTTAGTTTGGTTTGGCATTTCAACATGAATAGACTGACGCCTGAACAACGCTTGCAAATTGTGCAAATTTATTTGCAAATCATGGTTCTGTTCAAAATACGTATCGCACACTACGTCCATTTTACGGTCAACATAATCGTCAGAGCTATTAATTTCATTAACTATGGAACGTGTTCGCACCACGCTCACTCTATATGATAATATGCATCAACAGAGACGTCGTACAGTGCGTACAGAAGAAGGCATTGCTGCTGTAGAGCGTAGCGCAGAGGAAACCCCAATAAGTCTATCCGTCAATGGTGACCGCTATAGAGCCTTGTTTACTGACTTTTTCGTTCATCAATAGAATAACCATGATGTCAGGTAAAAATTAACATTAAGAGACTGCAGCAAACAAATATTGGTGTTGCCGACAAAATTGTTGCTTACGCCGATATTTTGCAAAGTTAATCTTTTAGCTGTCAAGTTAAACTTGTAACTGTCAGAAGGTGTTAAAAGGTGGATTAACTTTAATCAAGTAAATTAATTTTGCAGTCTAAACTTCCTATAATATTCTGTTTTTATCAAAAGACAGAGTTGCACTAAATTAGTGGTATGCATACAGAGTCGTTTAGAAATAGTAGCCAGATAAAAAGTTGGATTAACTGTTAATCAAAAAGATTAAAAAAATGGTTTAATCGACTTATTTAGAGCTTGATTAAACAGTTAATCATCCCATTTTAGTAGATTAACTCTTTTTTGTGTCATAACGAGTTTAGACAGCGAAATTAATGTACTTGATTATCATTAATCCAACTTTTTAATCCTACTCGTTTACATATGTTTACATAAGATTAACTTCGTCAGTTTGAAATACCAAGGTAACTCCGATAGTGATCTAACATAAGAGGAACAAGGAAAATGTCGTCGTTAGCAAAAAATTCCGACAGCACCAACAGTTTTTAGCGGCAGCGTCTTAAACTTAATTTTTATCTGATTTTGTATGTATGTATGTTTTTAAGCGTTGCCAACCGAAATTTATGCTAAAACACCGAGTTGCAGACAATTAGTAGTATGAATGCAGAGTTGTTTAGTAATATTAATCAGCGGAAAAGTTGGATTTACTGTTAATCAAAAAAAGATTTAAAAATGCTTTAATCGACTTGTCTAGCGCTTGATTAATCAGTTAATCCCATTTTTAGTAGATTAACTTTTCTGTGTAAATTTCCTATAAGTGTATGAAGTTTGGACGTGTTGCATTATTACTGGAAAGAGAGTTGCCACTTTAAAAACATATTATATTCTTTGCAAACTTTATATGTTTTACAACTTTGCCGATTTTGGGAACTACGGATCTAGTCGGATCGAAATAATATTTTGCACAATATCTAAGCTAACATAGAACTATTTTTCCCGCCGAAGGACGATATCGAATTCGATAAAAATTACCCTATTTTTTTTTTGGAAGATTTAAAAAAAGTAAAACTAGTTTGTATCCTTATATATCTTAAACAAAATAACGCTTGCTATAAAATGAATATTAGTTGAATTTGATTAATAATCTTTATAAACACATAATTTGAATCATATTTTCAGTATTTTCAAAATGCTTTTCTTTTTATCATATTATTTTGTTAAATATTCTAGGTCGATTTGTGGTCTCTCGGTATTATGGCTATTGAAATGGTTGAAGGTGAACCTCCTTATCTTAATGAAAACCCATTAAAAGCCTTATACCTTATTGCCACTAATGGCAAACCAGAATAAAAGAAAAGAAAAACTATCACCAGTATTTCAAGATTTTCTCGATCAATGTCTGGAGGTAGAAGTTGATCGACGTGCTAGTGCTATGGAATTGCTAAAGGTGTGTTGAAAAAAAAAAAACTTATAATAATAAATTAAGTCAATACAATTATTTACAAAAACTTCTATTTGTTGTCATTCACAGCATCAATTCTTAAAATTGGCCCGTCCATTGGCCAGTTTAACTCCACTTATTATGGCGGCTAAAGAGGCCACTAAAGGTAACTGATTAAAGCTACAACATCATTGATTTATGTTGAAATTATTTTCTTAATTATGTTTTATTATTAAACAATTACCAATTTATTATATTATAATTTCAAAAGATGATAAAACAATAACAACAACAACAAAAAACAGTAAAAACAACTTACACTGCATTACAAAATTATTAATAATAATAATGATTATTAATTAAAATGTTCAAAAGTCATTGAATTTTTGCAATTTTGAAAAGAAAAAATAGTTTCTACCCCATCATGTCTTAAATATTTAATGTAATAATCATTATTTATTTAAATTTTCTTTAGTATGTATTATGCAGTGTTTTATACATACTTAACGTAAAATTATTATTATTATTATATATATAGTTATTATATACATTAAAATAAAAAAAAAACAATAAAGAATAATAGTAACAACAAAAAAAAAATATATGAAATTATAGTAACGAATGAAAAAAACAAAAATTATATGAGAAAAAAAAACAAAAACAATTTATATTAAAAATAAAAACATTTATTATTAACATTTAAAAGAGAGAGACAAAACCGAAACAAAAAAAAACAAATAATTACTTTAATTATAATATAAATATATATATTTATAGTTATATATATATATATTTACATATAAAAATATATATTAATTCTAAAAAAAAAAATAAAGCAAAAAGGCGTTAAACACCATGTATTTAAAAACAAACAAAAGAAAGAAATTATAGACCGACCCTCCTTTATAAATCAACTCCTTCTCCTATATGTATGTTCTTTTAACTTCTCCTATTAATTTTTATTTTTTGTCTAAACGTCCTCTTTATAAAGAATTTAATTTTTAAAAATTAATCGTTAATTTACTCTCCTTTGTATTGCATTTTAAGTTTGTATGTTCTTTAAACAAAAGTAAAATATTTTAATTACTATATTTTCTTATCAATTGTTTTATATTATTATTATTTTTTAATAATGACATAAAAATAAAATTTTTAACAATATTTTTTAAGATTTTTTTTTTTTTTTACAAAATCTTATTTAATTGTAACAATAATAATAGTTAGCATTTTAAATGCTTTTCTTTTCGATGACAATTATTTTTTTTTTTAATATTTTATTATGATTTTGAGACTAATTAATAACTATTAATAAAATGAAAGTAATAAAACAAACAAAAAAAGGCAGTTTTTCTTATAAGAAAAATATACAGTTGAACCTCGATTATCCGGGTTGCACGGGACCGGACTCAGCACGGATAATCGAAAACACGGTTAATAGAAGTTATTTATTTTTACCGAATTTTAACTCTTAGTATGTAGGTGAAAAGAAAAAACAAGCAAATAAATATGTGTGCTGCACGGATAATAGAGGTGAAGCACGGTTAATAGAGGGAAAAATAATAGCACGGAAAACAGAGGTAAACACGGTTGATAGAGGTATAAATCAAACCACCAGAATGCCGGTTAACAGATGTACCCGGTTAATAGCGGCCTGGATAATCGAGGTTCAACTGTATTGATCTTGGATCTTCCGATTAAGAAAAATATATTTTGCACGCTCAAACTCTATGAAGCGGATCAACTTAAAGATTGCCGTTTTATTTTCTCGAATATCGAAAAAACCATTGTTTTATTTTTTTGAAAAATAAAAAATATGCAAAGTGTGTAAGTTTTAACATCCGTAGTTTCTTTAATATATTTCACTTGTTCAACAATAGGGTCATAACTCAAAATTAATATTTTTTCGCCACTTTAAATTGATAATTTAATTTTTTTAATGTTGTTGCTGATAGTTTTTGTTAGGGTATTCAATCGGTTAACCGTTACTCGATTAATCGATGAAATGATGTCGAACATTTGTTCGAGTAATTCGAAGTGGCCAATTTCGAGTAAAGATTAACTCGAACAATTTTGGTCGATTAATCGAGTAACTCGAGTAATTTAAAAATATGAACTATTTTATATTTTTTAATATTTTGAATAAAAAAATGTGACTGTTATAGTGAATATTTAAATGTTAAGTGTATTTTTATATTAATTGAGCACTGTTAAAGAAATTATATTACGAAAAACGAAGAACTTAATGCGAAAAACTCCGATATCGAAGAAACTTGGATATTTTTTAAAGAAACAAGTTCTAAGACTGGGGTGTTTAAGATTATTGGTGCGGATTTGAGGGTTAAACGTGGGATCAACCATTATTTTTTTTTTAATTTAGTTGCCATTTGATCTAAAGAAACTACATATAAATACTATATTTTCAAAAAGGAATTTTTAAATGTCATTTACTAAAAACTTTTGTTGTTCCCTTTTATGTCGTTGTAACAAGCCAATTTTAGAAGCCCTATATGGAAATTCATAGTGGTCCTACGTAAAATTTCCACATATTAAAATTTACATATAGAAGTAATGAAATTTTCATAAATATGATGAAAATCTTCTTAAATATTCATGAAAGTTGTTTCAAAACTTCTTTATAATTTTTTTAGAAAAATTAAATATCTCAAAATCCCAAAATGATAGGACAAAATGGACTATTTTTTCGTTTAGTACTAACACACTAATATAACAAAACTGTGTCAAGTCTGAATGAAATTACAAAACGGTTAACCTTACAAATATTTTTTTAAAACAGTTTAGTACATATTTATGAACCAGTTATATTGAAAGAAAATCAATGAAGATTTCAACATATTTATAAAGAATTTCATTGATATAATAACGCTTTTGCTTTGAGTGTACTGAGACAAAACTGTCGCAATAATAAATGATCTTAGCAAATGTTTTTCTCTTTTAGATATACTTTTTACTAAAATTTTTAATTAATTTGTTAATTTTTATATATATGTTATATTAGTACTAATAAAATATAAAAACTTACAAAAATGTGAGTTTTTGGAAAATAAAATTAAAGTATTAAAATTGTTCGAGTTACTCGAGTTATTCGAGCAATTTTAAAATCTTACTCGCCTACTCGAGTAAATTAAAAACCTCAAAATCGAGTTACTCGATTACTCGAACAAAAGCAAACCCGAGTAAATTGAATACTCTAGTTTTTGTACATATTTGTTATGATATGAGCTAAACGTTGTTCAATTTAGCTTTGGTTTTTCTTATAAATGGCATGTTTAATGTTTGCAAACACAAGCTGTTAACAGAGGGTGAGAGCATTGTATGCATAGTCATTGCATACAGTGCTCATCACTGCCCACTGTAAAAATATTAGATCTGGGTTTTTTGTTGCTAAAGAGTACAGAGACCGATCTAAGATTTTAACAGTGGCTAGAGATGACCACTGTATGCAATGGCTATGCAATGCTCTCATGCCGTTTATAAGGAAAACCAAAGCTAAATTGAACATAGTTTTACTCAAATCATAAATCATAATATTTTTCTATTTTCAGATTTGTTGAGATTAAATTTTTAGAATGTAATGTTAGGGCGACTCTTTAAACGCCTCTGTTTTAAAACCTAAACATGCAATTTTTAAGATTTTTTCTGTATGTCTAAAGATAAAAGAATCTACTAAAACATTAGCGGTATTCATTCTTGGTAGTTAATAACCCTTGTAGATCTGTTTTATGGTGTACGTTTGATAAATTTATCAGAATTTACCAGAACCAACAAAAAAATGTATTCCACTAAAATTCACAATGCTGTTGCGAAATACCACAAAAATTAATAAAAAATATTTGTGATTTTTTATTTTTCTCTATAGGGGACTGGGGGTAAACCCCAATAAGACTGAACTGGTGCTTTTTACCAGGAAATATAAAATAGAGGAGCTTAGGAGGCCAGTGTTAGATGGCGTCGAGTTGCCTCTATCGGACTGTGCTAAGTATTTGGGGTGCTTCCTAGACAGCAAATTGTCTTGGAAGAGAAATACTCAGGAAAGGATGAAGAGAGGCCTCAATGCCTACTACACATGCAGAAACTCCATCGGTAAGAATTGGGGACTAAGACCGGCTATGGTAAACTGGATTTACACGTCGGTAGTTAGACCTATTCTCACTTATGGATGTACTGTCTGGTGGGATGCATTGAGAGTGGATAGCTGTAGGAAGTTGCTCAACAAGGCCCAAAGGAGTGCCTCTCTTGGTATTACAGGTGCGAGGAGAAGTACTCCACAGGCAGCGTTGGATATCATACTGCATCTATCCCCAATTGAACATTATGTGAGGAGTGTGGCTGCTAGGAACTTATTTAGGCTCTACGAGTCTGCGCTGGTAAGACCTAGGAGAGATGACCACACGAAAATATTGTACGAAGTAGGACTGCTTGATCATGGTAGTAGTCTCGAGGGAATATCGGATCATATGATATTGACCTTAGACTTCGGTGGAACACCTCCGGTGGACTTTCCGATTAGGGAGGTCTGGCGTGGATCCAATGTGCTGTTCGAGGGGTGGGCAGTATTCACGGACGGATCCAAAATGGACACTGGCACGGGTGCCGGTGTTTACATTGCTGGCACTGACGTGAAAAGATCATACAGACTCCCAGATGAGTGCAGTGTCTTCCAAGCGGAGATCCTGGCGATCTGGAGGGCGACGGAAGTGATACTGGGACACATCGTTGGGGGATCTAGGGTTGGGTACCCGGACACTGCAAGGTGGATGGCAATGAGTTGGCGGACGAACTTGCGAGGGAGGGTTCAAATCTGGACTTGGAGGTAAGAGACGGGGGGGTAAAGCCCCCTTTATGTTACTACTTTGAGGTTATACGGAAGGGATTCCGCGAAACCGTTAACCAATCATGGAGGAACAGAATGGACTGCAGGGTGTCTAGGGCGTTATGGCCCGCTTGGACGCAGGGGCAACCAAGGTTCTTCTGGGACTGGACAGGGAAGGTCTCAGGACCCTTACGGGGTTCCTGACCGGTCATTGTGCTGTCAGGGCTTTCACAAGCAGATGGGACAGGGACATACCGGATTTTTGCAGGCTGTGCGAGGACGTTGAGGAACTGGAGACGGTTGAGCATATAATGTGCCACTGTCCTAGGTTACAGGGTCTCAGACAGAAATGGCTAGGAGATAGATTTCACGACGAACTCGGGTGTGTCGCTGGATACAATCCAGTTGATTTGCTGAGATTTGTCAGGGAGATAGGACGGCTGTTTCTAATAAGGGGACGTTAGGATCCGGTTTCTGGGGAGTAAATATATATTTTCTACCTTTCTTTATTTTATCTTTCGAGCTATGTTTTTCTGTCTATTTCTACTCTTTCTCGCCGTTTTTTCTCTGATCCGTATTGGTCTCCGAGTGGAGTTGTGCCCTTGGGTACATAACCCTTCCTAACCTAACCCTAACCTATTTTTCTCTAAATTTCGTAATTTTTCTTAAAGTAAAATAATTTTTTGATACATATGTATGTGGCGAACAACAAAAATGAGCTGATTTATAAATTTACAATACATTAAAAAAAAAGACACTGGCGCCTTGTTGTGAACAAATCGTTGTAAAGAATGAAGACCGCTATTATGTTTTAAAAAAAATAATTTTTAACCCTTTCCAATATAAAATTTTTTATGATGTGAGCAAGATTATTCAAGTTCAAGATCATTTGTTTTTTGTTAAACAAAAAACCGTGCAATGTTTATTTATTACTCAAAAATGTTTTTGCCCGCTATCTTATAGCAGACTTTATCTACTGACAGGTTTCATTTCGCGTCACCGAAAATCATCAGAGAACCAATGTAGAAGGGTTAGAATATTCTACCCAAAGATCGAAAAATACACTTTTGGTTTTAATTTTTTTAAATTTAAAAGTAAAACATAAAATTTTTTGTGGGGTTGAAATGGTTAAACATATTTTGTAACTGCAAATTAGTAGACACAATTAATTTTCTGTCACACAAAGAAACAATCTCAAAAATTTAATTAATAACCTTCAAGATCAATGCATTTAAATAAACACAAATCTTAAATTTAATTTAAATAATTATAAAAATGTTTTGAAAATGGAGTTTAAGATGTGTCTTCAAATGCATAAATATTGGGAAATATTTATTGAATTTATACGAATATTTCTTTGTGTGTGGTAACTAAATATGCAGACTGGAACATTCGGCTACTAAATAAGTTTAAATTAACCCCTGTTCTGATATTCAAGAGCAAATGTGGCGTTGAAAAATTAAATATTTAGAACATAATATATTAGTAGATTCGTTTAATCTTTCAAGTACAGAAAAAATCTTTAAAAATAAATTAATAGTTTTAAAAGACATACATTTGAATGGCGCCTTAACACAACATTTTATAAATTTAATCTTTTTAATTTTAAAAAATAACAAACTGTTGCTATAGATGTTTGCTTTTATTGATGTATTTGCTTTTTGTATGGAAAAATTATACAAGCTTTTTTCTAATAACACGGTGCTACAATGAAAAAAAACTTGGAAAACGACCTAGCGTGGGTTATAGGTCTTGTTGAGTACATTACAAATTGTGTCAAAAAATTTCAGAAACACCCTCAAATTCAGAAGTTATTCTAAAAAACCGTTTCAAGTGATGTTCGTCAACTTATCGACCTGTTACTCAGTCAGTTTTTGTCCGATTTACATTTTTTTAACGGGTTTGGAAAGAAAACTGATTAGGCTTTAAAATGACGTGCATTTCTTATACATTTGTAAGTTATAAGTATTGTTTTTGTTAAGAATATCTACAAAAAAAAACGAAAATTATAAACTTTTTTGATTTTAGTAGCTTTTCATTGCTTATTTTAATATGAAAGGTTATAAAAATTTATACCAACGTATAAAGAAAATTTAGTTCTTAACAAAACATGGTTTTAATTTTTCAAATCGGATGAAAATTGTAAAAGTTATTCAACTTTTCATTAACACCTGTTTTTAGCATTTTCTCCCCCAGCGCAAAACCATATGAATAAAAAAAAAAAAATTAAACAAGCGTTTTTGTAAGTCAAGTGGTTTACCAGAAGAAAAGTCTGCAATCTTAACATTTTACTTTAGAAAAAGTTTAGTAACTTTTGCAAATAGAAACCGATTTTAACAAATAATATCTCGTTTTTTTCTATATAAAATTGTCTTTAAAATACAGTGCAAAAAAAGATAGGTTTTCATAAAAAAAAATTAAAATAACTCTTGTTGAATTTGAAAAATTTGGAAAAAAAAATAAAAAAAAGAGAAACTTTTGCTAAACACTTACCTAATGTCTTGGAATATATATTTAATGAATACATTTCATGAAAGCCTAATTCTTTGTCTTTCCAAAACTGTTTAAAATTTTGAAATCGGTCAAAAAATGTGTGAGTTAGAGGTACTAAAGTGCTATGACCTACCCTAAAACAGTTTTTTGAAAATAACTCCAAATTTTGAGGGTGTTTCAAAATTTTTGAAAACGGTTTTTGTATGTCCTCACCTAGGCCTACAACCCCCACTAGGTCGGTTTTCAAGTTCTGACAAAAAGTTTTTTTTTTGTAGCAGTGTGTAATTCAGAAAACGAAAATGTTGTTTTTTTAGTAAAAATTTGCAAATATGCATATTTTTTTCAAATCAAGTGTGGCCAAATTATTAAGAAAGAGCATTTTAAAAAAATTGGGTAAAAATGCATTTCTTTTTGACGACGAAAAAAAAAAAAAAATTCGAAAAAAAGTTGGCGTGTTAACCATTCCAGTGCAATTTGAATGATGATGACCCGAGGAATATTAAAGAAAGTACAAACGTAAAAATGAGAATTTTTCGAAATTTGAAAAACTAAAAACGCCAATCTTTAAGTGACTCCAAAGAGTTTATGAATGCATAATTTAATTGAAATCTGGAGACTCAAGATCAAAAAATATCCTTTTTGTCTTCGATAGAATGGCCGTTATATTTTTCAGTGCAAAAAAAAATCATCAAGGACGCTGTATAAGAAATCCAAAATTGTATGACGGTAAGTAGCGTATGGGTGTCATTAAGTATTTAAAACAATAACACTCTTACGCCTTTTTGACTACGTTATCAGATGAATTTTTTTTTTTTTAGTTTTTCAATAGATTTATAAAAAAATTGCGTTTTTTAACATGAATGTTTTAAAAAAATGTATCACTGGTAAAGTATTGATTTTTTGCAAAACCAGAGCTTTGCCAGCAACACTCAAAATAATTTATTTTAAAAATTGTCCAAAGTTTTAACAACAAAAAATTAATTGAACAGCAAATTTTTCATTAAGAACGGAGGGAACCTAATGAGATACTTTCCTTGTTAGATAATATGATAATGTACAACATTTTCCCCAATATTTTACGCTAACACATTTTTGAGAGCTTAAACATTAAAGACTAAAATATTTATTCTAATTTTCTCAAAGTCGGGAGTCAATTGAAACATAATTGACGCATATTTTTAAGCTTATTTGAAAATTTGTTCAGCACTCATAAAAGTCTTAAAAATTAATCATAAATAGCTAATTTTTCGAAGAGCTTTTTCATCTACATATATTTCAAATAAGTACCAACCCTACACTCAAAATATGTTTTACAGTGAAGTCTACTAAAAAAGACAGTTAAAACAACTGTAAATTCAGTTAAAAAGACGACTAAGTTAATTTCCGTTTAAATTACTAAAATTGTAGTTATTTTAACTGTAAAACAATTAACGAATTTAGTAAAAACGGCTAACAATTTCGTAAAAATAACTGACAATTTTTTAGTAAAAAAAAGTTTTAAACAACTGAAAAATTGGTAAAAACTACTGTAGTTATTTTTTCGGTATTTTAATAAATAAAAAAATAATAAAGTTTGATATAATTTTTATTAAAAATAAAAATTATGTTTTTTTTACCTTTAACTGTTATTGTGTTATATAAAACTTGTAAAAAAGACAAAGTACGGTCTTAGTTTACTTCTCCTTTACATATTGTTTTTAAATAAAACAAAACTTGTGTAAAAATAAAAAGGACGAAAAAAACAAAAAACGTGTATTGTATATCTACCAAAGGTAGAGCTTGCACATAATGAACAAGTTTTCAATTTATTTTTGATCAATGGTAATAATCGTTAACTTCGAGCTCATATATTAGTTCTCATTTAGTGGGATAACTAGGTTATATGAATGTTTGATGTTTGCACGGGATTGTCACTTCTTTCAAAACGTGTTCTGATGATGGGAAACTAGAAAATTCCCGAAATAGACCTATCAACACATTGCTGAAAGGGTCAAATAATAACTTTGAAAACAAAAAAACTCTATAGATTATTTGTTAGGACAATATC
This sequence comes from Delia radicum, assembly GCA_021234595.1. Taxonomy (NCBI): domain Eukaryota; kingdom Metazoa; phylum Arthropoda; class Insecta; order Diptera; family Anthomyiidae; genus Delia; species Delia radicum. The sequence continues at coordinate 64,945,727 of CM037851.1, read as the reverse complement.
CTAATAAAGAAATATAGAGTATGGTCTCGAACTTGAATAATTTTCATTAAAAAACTAATATTTTTCTTTATATTACAAAAAAAAACAAATTTATTTCCCACATCCAACTTAAAAAAGCAAAGTCAAAATTCCAAAGTGTACTCCAGTTATACCGTTTTTAGGCATTGTAGACACAATAAAATTTTATAATTATTATTTATAAACTATGAGCATATCAATAATAACAAATATAAACTAAACGAGAATTTTTTAAGTTGACAATACGACTTAAGGCTTAATTAAATACATTTATTTTGAATTAAATTGATTAATTGATTTACCGCAAATATTGTCAATTTACCGACGCGAATAACCGGTTAATTAATTTTAGTGATTTTTCGAATAATGCCTTAACCGGTTAATCGCCTAGGTCGAATAATGGGAAGCACTACATTTTTTGCAAAATGTTTACCTTAATAGCTCTTAAACGGTTCGCGATATAACGAACATTTTTGTACCACTATTCTCAGCTGGTAATACACTTTTATTGTGTATTTATAACAAATTTTATTTTTTTTTTTTAATTTGTTATATGTACATTAGAGCGACTCACCAAAAAAAGTGATCGATGTACAGTCCTAAAAATGAACCTTGGACTTTTTTTTTTTTTTTTTTTTTTTAATTTTTAATTTAATTTAATTTATTTATTTGATATATTCTATGCTACAAGATTACATCTTATGAATTACAGCATAGAACTTAAAATGATTGTATATTTTTAAATTTGACAATATTAATAGTTAAAATAAAGTATTAAAAATGATAAGTTAATAAATTAATAAAATTACAAAATACAGAAGTAAAAATAAAAAAGTACAATAATACTTGTAATACGGATTGCAAAGAAATGAAAATAAAACAAAATACAATAAAATTATTTAGTGGTATTCAAAAATATTTTATGATATTTTAGTTTAGACCTGTCAAATTTTACTAAAATTAATCATTAAAGTCTGCTTGAATTACGCAAGTAAATTTTGTAATTCATTTTTAAATTTTAATGCGTTACTACATCTTTGAATGTTGTGTGGAAGTGCATTCCAAAAACGTATAGCACTTGTAAAGAACTGCCACTCTGACATAAGTGTTTGATAAAGTATAGGAATTATCCGTTTTCCTCGCTGTGAAGTGTTAAAAAGCAGGTATTCATGTAGGTACTTTGGTGTTTTATTATAAATAATCTTATGCAACATTATTAAACATTTTTGTTTCAAGAGATTATCAAACGTCATTCCATAAAGCTGTTGGGCATACGCAGATACACGGTCATATTTTCTTAGACCAAAGACATATCTAGCAATATTATTGAAAAGCACATTTAATTTACGTTTGCTATCAGCATCGCAGTTTGAAAAAATTTCGCAGCCATATAGCAAAGATGGCATCAGATAGGCTTTAGCTAATAGCATTTTGATTTTAGGTGGAGTAAAATATTGCGTTGCCCAAAGAGTACGTAGCATATTGTATGTTTTACCGACAATATTATTAATGTGGTTTGACCAAGTGAGGGTATTATTGAAAATTATACCTAAATTCCGTACAGATGACACAATATCAATTTTCTGATTATTTAGTCTTACATCAAAGTCACGAGATACCTTAAATAATCGTTTATGTATCAGAATACATTTAGATTTTTTAGGGTTAAGACATAGGCCGTTTCCCAATGCCCATTGGTGTATTCTACTAAGGTCACTGTTAAGTTTACAGAGTGATACATCAAGAGATTTTTGTGAGCTACTCAGGTACACCTGAACGTCATCAGCATACATGTGCACCTTGCAGTGTTGAAGTCGCAATGGAAGGTCGTTAGCATAAAGTGAAAAAAGTAGTGGTCCTAGTATGGATCCCTGGGGAACACCTCTTAAAATTGAGGCAACATCAGACGTTTTTTCGTTACTGTAAACAGATTGTGTTCGACCAGATAGGTATGATGATATCAACTTTGTTGAGGTGGTGGAAAAGTTGAACATATTTTTCAGTTTTTTGACTAAGATATTGTGATCCACAGTGTCAAAAGCCTTTGAATGGTCAAGCAGTACTAGAAAAACTAAATTCCCTTCATCAACATGCTGCCTTATATCTTCGGAAACATTCAAAAGAGCAGTGACACAACTGTGTTCAGAGCGGAATCCAGATTGGTAGTCAGATAATAAGTTGTGTCTCTTGATATACGAGTTAATTTGAGTATGCAGTAGTTTTTCTAGCAGTTTTGAAAGAAAAGGAAGAATTGCAATTGGTCTGAATTCAGACCTGGATTTGGGAACAGGAATAATTTTAGCGTGTTTCCATTTACGCGGAAAAGAGCTAGTTGTAATAATAGTGTTAAGAAAATGTGTGATATATGGAAGAATAAGAGGTATCAGTAGCTTTAAAAACTTAGGATGAATATTATCAAAACCTACAGCATTAGACTTAATACTCAACAAGCAATTTAGAACATCAGTTTCATTAACGCACTCAAATTCAAACATGTTAGTTAATATGTTGTCTGTAGCAACTGTTGCAATCGAATTAGCATTATTAAAAAATTCAGTATTTTCAAAGTTGTAGAAATTAGAATATGCATCAACCATTGGTATATTAGTAAAGGCATTGTTGATTTCATTCACATCAACAAACAATTGATTGTTTTTCTCATCCTTTCCAATACCTATATCCTTGATTGCCTGCCAAGTTTGTTTTGTATTTACTGCATCAGAAAAACGCTTGGAATAATATTCTGATTTAGTTTTTACAATTAGGTTATTAACATCTCTCCTAAACTGACGATATTCATTGTGCAACTCAGTTGTTTTAAACTTCTTCCAACGTGAAAAAGCTAAGTCTCTCTTTTCAATAAGTTTTCTTATAGCTGGTGTGAACCAGGGTCTGGACTTGTTTATTACGCGTTTAGTCCTCAGAGGTACATGTAGATCATATAAATCTAATACATTAGATTCGATGAACGACAATTGTGAATCAACTGACGCCATGCTATACACATCATACCAATTAATGCTCAACAAGTTCTCATGTAAAAGATCAATGTCAATATTCTTGAAATCACGATAAGTATACGATGTGTTATTGTTCTTTTTCAGTTGAAAATCGTATGAGATAAATACTAGATCATGTCTAGAGAAACATGGAGCCGATATCTGATCATAAAGTAAGACGGATAAAGTTTTACCAACAAAAATAATATCAAGAAGTGAGTTATTCGTAGACGTAAAATGGGTGGGTAGATTATTATTAGTTGGTGTAAGACCAAGAGCTAACATACTATCAGTGAGTAACGTTTCTGTGAGTAAATTAGAATTAAAATCCCCGCATATCACTATATCATTAAACGAAATTGTTATCCTCTCTAGAGTTGACATAAACGAAACAAGATCAATATTTTTATTAGGCCTATATACGCAGCCAACAAGCATTTTGTTTCCTACAGAATGTATTTCAACAAAAATATATTCAACTACTTGTTTTTTTTTCTTTTTTTTGGACTTTTTCTTCTTTTTGGTAATTTTTTTCTTACGATTAACTTTTTCATTGTCATCTTCACAAGAAGTATCCTCAAACTTACAACAAAATTTACAATTGATATTATTTTTTACAAAAATGGCAACTCCACCAGCATGAGTTATACGATCAGCTCTAAAACATTTATATCCATTAAGAGATACTAGGTTGTCAGGAGTTTTACTGTCCAGCCATGTTTCAGACACACATATAACGTCCAATCCAGAGTTCTCAAAAATATATCTAAATTCTTCTATTTTATTATTCAAACTTTGTGCATTAATATGACAAATATTAATACCATTTTTTTGTTTAGCCAGTATTCTGACCATGTTCATAGTTATGTCTTTGGAATGACTGTTGACACTATTCAAAGTTGGCATTATAATAATATGTTAAAAATAAAACATTGGCCCTAACAGTAACGCATGTTTTCAGGATAATATTAAACTTGACAGGTATTTTTGATGTGATAAAGTTTCGGTTATAGCAAATTGAATAATAAGTAGTTGAATATAAAATAAATTTAGTTGATACAAAAAACAAAAATATAATGTAGTAAAGATGCAATAGATTACATAGTGCTGTTGTTGGTATTGTTGTTTCGTGAGTATTCATGAGTTTCAGTAGATTCAAGAAAAAAATCACTGAGTTGTTCAATGTAGTTTATACGTATAGGCTGATCATTGCTAAAGCGTTTAACATACACAAAACCACGAACCGAGTATGCAGAATGAAGGCATTTTTTGCGTTTAAGTTTTATTCCTTCAAGTAATATTTTATAATTTTTTTGCGTAAGGCTTTCATTAACATAAAACGGCTCATCAGTACTGTAACCAATAGAGCTTAGCTTCAACTGTGTGACATTATTTTTCTTCTTGTAAGCCGAAATTGATTTTAAAACGAAGTTTTTATCGTAGGGTGACATTAAGTTGACCATAATCGGAGCATCTGGAGAATATTGTTTTTCTCTATTATTTTTATTTTTCAATCTGTATACAGCCTTTACTGAAGGGGATTGAATATTTATGGTACGACAAATATCATCAAAAATATCGTAAACGTTTTCATTAATGTTAAATGGTATATTGTTGATACGAAGATCACATGCTACAAAAAGGTTTTCTTGTCGTAAACTTTGTTCTTTTAGTTCTTGTATCTGTGACTTCATTTCTATAATTTCATCCACAGATGTTTCAATTTTATCAATACGCTCATGAGCACTCACAACTTCTCTTTTTAGATGGTTAATTTCATTTAAGAGTTTACTTTCACGCTCTTCCCACATTGACTTAATAAGGCGAATATGCTCTTCCAAACGTTTATCTATTAGCTGATACACACTAATACGATTAGAGGTATCACAATGAGAGAGCCTAGGTGTTTGTGTTAGTCTAGGAGTTTTGCTTGCACTAACAGGAGATGTTTGATGCATTTCTCTTAATCTTTTTAGAGTTGCTTGGTTTACACTTAGTTGATCACTGCCATCTAGGTTGAAATTACTGCTGTTGTTGTTTTCCATATTTTATTTTAAAAATGAAGAGATTACACAGTCTTGAAATTTTAAGCTGATATGTTTTTTTTTTATTTTTTTTTTTGACTATTTGGATTTTTTGTTTCTTCTTTATGCTTTTACTCTTACAATTGAATTTAAGTTTTTCTTAGTTAATTTTTTGTTTGTTTGTTGTTGTTTGTTTAATAATTATTTATTCTCCAATTTAATATTATTTAGTTTGTTAATTATATGAGATTAACAAAATCTTTTAAAATTTTAATGTTCTGGGGCAAATAAGTTAAACTTTGACTACGAGTTTTTGAAAAAATTAAAATTTAACAAGAGTTTTAAATATACTTTTTAATTTTTAAACAGGAGATCACTTTTATATCGACTTTACTCTTTCACTTGTTTTCTTGTATCCTTAAGATGACATTTAAAATATTTCGGCTCCAGCTTTGACATCTCGTGAGCTGGACCATTTTGAAAAAGGGTCCATTTTTGCATGTTTTGTTAATTTAAGAATCTGTTTCCTTACCAACTTATACAATATGGGTATCATAAGAAAGGTTTTTTTTAAGGCGCGTCCAACTGCATATACAATTTTTCCAAGGACGATCATCCATGTCCTTTTTTAAGGATATTCTGTAAAAAAACCGTTTTTGAATTTTTTGTTCGGGGTTGTTTGTAATAAAAATGTCAAATTAACATATTTTAATCTTTAGTCAATTTAATTAAATACGGGTCTCAGCTTTTTTGAAATTCTAGCGTTTTGACAAAAATGCAATAGGCGGTAAATCTTCGTTTTAAAAAGGACACTATGGGTATCAAAATTTTTCTTTTGCCAAGTACATCATCTTTGTATGTAAATAATTTAGATTTTTGCAAATTAGATGCATTTTACACGGTGCTCTGGAATATATATAAATGGAATTTTGAGGTAACTCTAATATGATAGCGGATTTAGTTTCTAGATCATATATGGTTGAAAATAGGACTAAAGATGAACATTGGTATTTTTTATGGTGACATCTAAAATATGATCCACGACTTTTTGGCGGCATATTTTTTCGCAAATTAAAAAAAGATTGAATTTTATATGCCGCCAAAAAGTCGTGGATCATATTTTAGATGTCATCATAAAAAATACCAATGTTCATCTTGCACGAATTTCGCTTCAATACAACTTGAGTCGCTCTAATGTACATATATAAGTTTTTAATTATTAGACCAAGTTTTCAATCAAATCGTAATAATGTTCCCTGAAGAAGTCACCAATGTGGAGACGAAATATTGGAAATAAATAATTATAATTAATAAATAACTGATCTTAGCTCGTTTAAAAAAAGAATTCAAAAATTTATTTTTAAAAGTTTTTGAAAAAATTAGTTTTTCGTCCACTCTTTTGCCTAAACGGTGCACTTTAAAAACCCGGGAAACATTTTTGGTTTAGAATCGAATGTTAAGTTCAAATTTCTTATAAATATATCCTTAAAGAAGTTGAAATTTTCAACAAATAATTATTACTGAATCAAAAAAAAAAGTGATGATATTCCAAAATCAAATATTTATAAAGTACTCTTACGCCTGGTTCACACACGGCAATTTTACTTGCGCAATTCTTGAGTTTATGGAAGAGGGAGGGAAAGAGAATGATAGGGGGTACAGACTTGCCCGTACTCCAATTCCGTTTTGTCATTCGCAATTTTCAACACTGCAGGTTGATATACGAAAATTGCTGAAACAAACTTTTCCTGTGTGAACACAAAAGCAATTTCAAAGGAGAATTGAAGAAAAATTGCGCAATTATAATTACCGTGCGTGAACCAGGACTAATATATTTACTAGAGAACTCGTAAAAAATATCTTCATAATAAAAAAAAGTAACGAATTCTTCCTTGTATAGTGAGTATCCTTAAATAAAAAATAATAATTTTGTGTTAATAGTACGAACTCCATATTTATTGACAATTGCAATTGATTGATATAAACCTACAATAATAATTCATCCATCCTCCCAACGATAACAAAATATCTCCAATTTATTGTTTACAATAGCCTGTTTTTGTTTTACGATTCAAAAATTTATACAAATATAAAATACGTTTTTGCAAATGTTTCCACTTAGTAGGTCGGGCAATGGGATACAATGTCGGGGCAAGCATTTTTCGTTTACGCAATAAAACTTGATATTCATTACCGGATACACCGCGCAACCATGAGGGTACCGAATATAATACTCTTGTGGGATGTAAACGATCATTGCCCAAGATATCAATGTAATCATTCTGACCAAAGAGGGCACGTTTTTGGGACCATGCATTTTTTGGGCGATAATCAGGCATGGGCAACTTTTGTCCATTATCCAAGTGGGGCAATAGACCACCTTGTAAAATATTATCCTTATAACCATGGCGACGTAAAAGAGGTCCTCGTGCTTTCTTCTCCTCATACGAAAGTTGTCTGATGGCCACTGTATTGTTGCTGGCGACGTTGTTGATTGCACCAGGAGCAAGATACGTTGTGGTTTTGCATATTTTGGTAATATGGCCAAGAGAATTTCTCAATGAATTTGTTAATAAAGCCATTTTTAATAAATTTTTTTATTGATATATGTTTTTTTCGATAATTAGATAATTCCGGCAGCTCCAACACCAGAGGTCCAAGACGATTCAAAATAATCAACGGCGGCGGCTTTTGTAAAACTGGACGGCGGCGGCCCTAAGCCGATGACTTTTTTTAATTTATTGTTTTAATAATTCAATTGCAAGATTATGTGCAAAAAACTCTCATACATAAAGAAAGTTAACGAAAATATGTTTAAAATATAAAACAAAAAAAAAAAAACGTTTTAAATAGCCACCAACAATGCACATATGCAAATACCTTTCTGTTTATAATTTTTGGGGCTTGATTTTCTTAAATATTTTTATATATAATAGACTACAATTTACAAACATTTGAAACAAATTATATATTTTGTTTTTGTATTGCGTAACGTTATCTAAAAACACCATCTAATGACATTGTTGGTGCCTAAATGTTTTTTGTATTTACAAAAAAGTTCTATTAAATAAATTTTAATGGTACATATTGTTATTTTTTATAATTAAAGATTATAGGACTGCCAAATTAATGATAAAAATCGGAGTAGTTTTTACAGAATTGAATAAATAAATGAAATAATAACAAAATAGAAAAAGTAAGTAAAGCATATAAAACGATGTTTCGATGTTGAATTACAAAAATATATCGGCTAAGCTGGTTAAGTCGGCTAGCAAATTTAAGTCGAGATCAGCCGCATTGTTCGGTGACGGGCTTGAGCTAAAAACAAAGTGCGAGGCGGCGCCAAGCAGCCTATACGCCGGTCGACTTTGACATCTGGTACTAAAAGAATCATGGGAGTACCATAGTACTTTTGAGTTTAAATAATACCACAAAAATAAAGTATTACAATACTAACTTTATCATCCCTGTGACATTGTTACACACAAAAATCTTAGCAACTAGAAAATACATGTTAAAATGCTACTACACCATTTTCAACTGAAATTAAGAAATTCCAAGTTAATTTGAAATTTTTCAAATGAAATTGAGAATTCCAAATAAAATTGTGATTTTACATTTGAAATTAAGAAAAATTCAAATAAAATTATAATTTTCTGTTTTAAATTGAGAAAATTCCAAATAAAATTAAGATTTTTTATGAGATTTTCTATTTCAAATTAAGAAAATTTAAAATGAAATTGAAATTTTCAATTCGATTTTGAGACGAATCCATTTGAAGATGAGATTTTTCATTTAAAATTGGGAAAAGTCCAATTCAAATTAAGACTTTTCATTTGAAATTAGGAAAATTGCAAGCGAAATTGTGATTTTCTATTTGAAATTGGGAATATTTTATTTAAAATTGGGAAAATTTCAAATTAACTTAGGAAAATTATAAATAAAATTGGGAAAAATATAATTTTCGATAATTTCATATGAATTTTATGATTTCCAATTGAAAATGAGATTTTCTATTTGAAATTAAGAATTTCCGCTTGTAACAATGGAAATTAAATTAAACGATGAAATCCGGTTATAACAAATACCGGAGCGCGGAACTAAACGTAAAACTCTATAGAAAAAACGTGGAACATTTAATTTAAATTTAATTTTTCCTTAATTAATGTTATGATCTCAATTTCAAATATAATAATCCCAATTTCATTTGTAATTTTCTCAATTACATTTTTAATGTTCTGGATTTCAATTAAAAAAAAATTAATTTCAAAACTTATTTCCCCATTTTCAAATGGAAAATCACAATTTTATTTGGAATTTTCCCAATTTCATTCGGAAAGATCTTAATTACAGTTGAAAATCGTGTAGTTTTCACATAATTTTCGCTAATAAACTTTATTAGTTTTGGCTTTTTAAAATGTAATATTAGTTGGAACGCCATTTTGAAAAAAGTAGTAGTAGTAGCATTGACAAGATTTACCTACCAAATTATCCAGAAAGTTTATAGCGGATTTGTGCATACATTTTTTACTATCCGTGCCGTGTTAATTTTTAAGTATATTCACTTCATTTACGGCGTTTTCTTGTAATTTTGCCAGATCAAGAAATTTGTTGAAACGCCATTTTGGAGAAAGTAATAAAACTTATCTCCCGAAAATTAATAGTAGCGGGTTCATGTGTTTTTTTTTTGTTTATGGCAAATTATTTTGGCGTTTTTAAAAATTTTATGGAAAGATTTAACTACCAAATTATTGTTCAGGAAATTTACAAGACATTATACATATATTTCGTTGGATTACAAATGAAAAGACTGGAACTAATATATACACAGCGGAGCGCAGACTAAACAAATTAACCAGTTTAAAAGTCTCCAAAATTTAAAAAAAAAAATAATTTTATTATTTTTAAAACTAAACATTTGAGAAATGTTATGTATTTTATAGTTAATTATGTATTTATATTTTGCATACTTAATATATCGAAATTTATTTTATAATAAAATGTCCATTGAGTCTATATTAAAAACAAGAGAATGATACTTGCTGGCATAATTAATAACATTGTAGTTGCTGTTGGTTTGTTCATATTGAATAAAATATAAAAAATATTATTTTCAAGCCATAAAAAGAATTAGATAAATGTTCTTAATGATATGATATCAGCGTGTAGATGCAAATTTGTTCACTTATTTATTCCTACGAGTGGCATCCGAAGCTGTAGGTGGTGGTGGTGGACCACGTTTGTGTAATTCTTCCAAATAGTTGACAACAATAGCAGTACGTTCATCACCTAAATGTTCCAATATTAAATATCTGCAAAAATAAACAAATCGTTTTGTTTTTTAATAATGAATTATAAATGGAAATTGTTTTATTTTTATACCTTTTATCCATTTTTAATATATCTTGTATTTCCTTAAGATGATTAGGATTTTCTTTGACTAGTTCATGACTTTTGTGTGTTATAAGTTTACATTCTTTGAGTAATTCTTTGAGGCCACCTTTAGCTGCTAAAGTTTTATCAACAATATAATCTCTAAACTCACGTTCACATTTTTTCCGAGTTATTATATTTCAAATATCGGGGATCTTCTTTAATCAACTTTTTAATGTCTTTCCATGAACTAGTCAAATCCAAAGTTGTAATTTCATCCAACATTTCACGGAATTTTTCACGTTTCTTTTTCATTAAATTATCAATATGTTCATTGAAGATTCTTAAACAAAGATAGAGATAGAAGAAATTAATTTCAAATTCAATCATTAATAAAATTAACTTTTCTAAAGTAATACATATAAAACCTTACATATAAAAAAAAAAAATTTCTTTAAAGGTATTTTTTATAATAAATTAAAGTGTACTTTTTTAAAAAAAGGTACTTTTTCAATAAAGGTACTTTAAAATGTACTTTAAATGTACCTTTTTAATAAAAGCAACCTTTTTAGTAAAATGGTATTTTTTCAATAAAAAGTATTTTTTTAATAAAAGTTAGTTTTTTAAAAAAGAATTTTTTAATAAAAGGTACTTTTTTAATAAAATGTACCTTTTTAATAAAAGGAACATTTTTAATAATATATTCTTTTTTAATAAAAGGTATTTTTTTTAACAAAATTTACTTTTTTAATTAAAGGAACTTTTTAATAAATGTACTTTTTTTAAAAGTTGCAATAAAGGTAATTTTTTTATACCAGACACTTTTTTTAATGCAAAAGATACTTTTTAATACAAAACAGTACTTTTTTAATATAAAAAGTACTTTTTTTAATACAAAAAGTACTTTTTTTAATACAAAAAGTACTTTTTAATACAAAAGTACTTTTTTAATACAAAAAGTACTTTTTTAATACAAAAATTTTTTTTTTAATACTATAATTACTTTTTAGTACTTTTTAATAAAGGTACCTTTTAATAAAAAGTACCTTTTATATCAAAAAAGTACCTTTTTAATAAAAAAAAGGAACTTTTAATAAATAAGTACCTTTTTAATAAAAAAAGTATCTTTTAATAAAAAAAATACCTTTTTAATAAAAGGAAAATTTTCAATAAAATATGCTTTTTTAATAAAATGTGATATTTTAATAAAAGGCACTTTTTAAATAAAAGGTACTTTTTAATAAAAGGTACTTTTTTAATAAAAGGTACTTTTTTAATAAAAGGTACTTTTTTAATAAAAGGTACTTTTTTAATAAAAGGTACTTTTTTAATAAAAGGTACTTTTTTAATAATAGGTACTTTTTTAATAAAATGTACTTATTAATAAAAGCGGTTTTTAATAAAATGTACTTTTTTTTATTACAAAGTGCCAATAAAAGGTAAATTTTTATACCAAAGGCACTCTTTTAATGCAAAACGTACTTTTTATATAAAAAGTACTTTTTTTAATACAATAATTACTTTTTAGTTTAGTAGTAGTTAATACTACTAGTTTTTTAATAAAAAGGTACTTTTTTAATTTAATAAAAGGAACTTTTTTTAATACAAAAACACTTTTTGAATAAAAAGACAATTTTTGAATAAAAAGTAAAATTATAAAATTTGAAATGAAAATGAAAACTATTCAAGTTCGAGGCCATACTCTATATTTCTTCATTAGGATATTGTCCTAACAACTAATCTATAGTTTTTTGTTTTCAAATTTATTATTTGACCCTTTCAGGAATGTGTTGATAGATCTATTTCGGGAATTTTCTAGGTTCCCATCATCAGAACACGTTTTGAAAGCGGTAACAATCCCATGCCAAACATCAACCATACATATGAACTAGTTTACTCACTACATGAGAACTAATATACATATGAGTTTGAAGTTAAAGATTATAACCATTGATCAAAAAATAAATTGAAAACTTGTTTGATGTGCAAGATCCACCTCTGGTGGATATTCAATACACGTTTTTTTGTTTCTCTCCTCAAAAAACTCTATAGATTATTTGTTAGGACAATATCCTAATGAAGAAATATAGAGTATGGCCTCGAACTTGAATAATTTTCATTTTCATTGCACAATTAAAGGTCGAAAAAAAAAAACATAATTTTTATTTTTAATATAAATTATAACAAACTTGTATAAAAGGCAGAGTACCGCCAAGTTTACTTCCCCTGGTTTGTTTACAAACTAACAAAATATAAAAAGAGGAGAGAAACAAAAAACGTGTATTGAATATCCACCAGAGGTGGATCTTGCACATCAAACAAGTTTTCAATTTATTTTTTGATCAATGGTTATAATCTTTAACTTCAAACTCATATGTATATTAGTTCTCATGTAGTGAGTAAACTAGTTCATATGTATGGTTGATGTTTGGCATGGGATTGTTACCGCTTTCAAAACGTGTTCTGATGATGGGAACCTAGAAAATTCCCGAAATAGATCTATCAACACATTCCTGAAAGGGTCAAATAATAAATTTGAAAACAAAAAACTCTATAGATTATTTGTTAGGACAATATCCTAATGAAGAAATATAGAGTATGGCCTCGAACTTGAATAATTTTCATTGCACAATTAAAGGTCGAAAAAAATAACATAATTTTTATTTTTAATAAAAATTATAACAAACTTGTATTATAAAATTTGTTTACTTTACTTACTTTTCTCGCTCATCGCGATCTAGATATTCCACTAATTCCCAACGATGATCTTTGCGCAACTGGCGTTTTACTTCCTTCCAAGTGAGATCGGCATTACGTACTAAATCTGTAAGTAAAGCATTAAAATGACCAACTGCCTCCTCACGTTTGTGAAGTTCACGTTCCTTATCACGATCACGCAAATGACCAGCCAATGTCCTTTGTACCTCCTTCTCGCGCTCACGTATACTCTGTTCGGCTCTCAGTTGACGGTCACGTTCCTTTTGTAAGCGTTCGGATTCTTCTTGTTCGCTAGCAGAATGATCTTCCTCGGTAGGATGTTCTCCCTCTTCCTGAACACAGAAAATAAAATCCAAAATGAACAAATTAGTTAAAAAAATAGTTCAGTCTTTACAAAAAGACATACATAATCATCATTTTTCTTTTTGCTTTCTTTTTCTTTATCCTTGCTATCTTTGTCTTTGTCCTTATCCTTATCTCTGTCCTTCCTGTCTTTATCCTTTTCCTTGTTACTTCTATCCTTGACATCTTTATCTGAACGCTCCTTGTCACGACTTGCGGCTACGATCTTTACGATCTTTATCTCTGCGATCACTTTTACGTTCTGATTTCCTTTCAAGCTCCTCCCGTTCACGTTCCTTCTTACGTTCCCTCTCCTTGCGCCGCTTCTCGTCCTTCTGCATACGCATATAATCATGGAAATAGTCCTCTCGATACATAGAATTCTCTACAGCCCGATAACGTGAATCCGATTCAAACTTCTTCTTAACCTCATGCCAACGACAATGACGATCCAAAGAATCTCCCCGTTCGCGCAACATTTCAATGAAATCTTTGCGTATCTTTATTTATGCAAAGCAGCCAAGGATCACACCATAAAGTAAAGATAAAAATAAGAGGGAGAGAAAGAAAAAAAAAGAGTGCAAATCTTTTAGTAAAATGAAATAATAGAGTTTTAGTTTGTAAAAATCTTACTTCTCTATGGACTTAAAAACTACCTTAGCTCTTAAAAAGCTTAAAATTAATTATATTTCTGTTTGGTTGAGCTGAAAAAGAAGTTTCGTTATTTTTTGTTTAATACGTAAATTAGATTCTTCTAAGAGTCCATAAATAAAATTTAAATAATAAAATTGTGTGCGCCAAGTAAAAGGGATTTTAATATATTCTCTTTTGTAAACAGAAGGACGGACAGACGCACACAAATGATAAATATGATTGAGAAAAAAGTAAAAAATATTTAATATTTGCTTGTATGATGAAATTATGGAATATTCAGAAAAGTTTCATAAACTACAGTTGACCTGAAAAAAATTTGTAAGTTTGAAACATAAACTTTGATCAAATCCTAAAAACATTTATTAGATAATTTAATTTAAAAAGAAAACACCTTAAAACCACACGTTATGATCCAGGAGGGATGAAGAAGTAGCAGGCATTTTATAAATAAATCGACCCTCATTACATAACTTTTGAACCAGGGCAGCGTATTTTCAATTTAACAACTGTCTATCCAGTCGGAAGATCGTTTTATTTATTTATCTGTATTTCCATACAACAAGACATACATCTTTTAATTATAGTATGGAACTAGAAGAAGTTATAGTAATACAATTTAATACAATTAAAAAAAAATAAAAAAAAAGTATTTCGGGTTTAAAAGTCTGTTCCATAGATAGATTGCGTTATAGTAAAATTGCCATTCCGTTATCTTACTTCTGTGTGCAATAGGTATAACCTTATTCCCCCTGTCGGACCTTGCAAAAGTTATCCGATTATATAAATATGACGGTACTTTTTTATACACGATTTTATGCAGAATGGTAAGAGTCCTGATGTTGACCAGATTATTAAAAGTCAAGTTGTAAAGTTTTTTACTTAAGGTTGCAATTATATCAATAGTGTGAAGACCAAATACATATCTAGCAATGTTATTGAAAAGAGTATTTAACTTTTGCTTACTAGTGGAATCACAATTATCTTAAACTTTGCATCCATAAAGAAGTACCGGCATTAAATAAGTTTTAACAATTTGCATTCTAATATTAACTCGAGTGCACAAGTGTGTTGCCCACAGAGTACGAAGCATTGAGTACGTTTTACCTACTACAATATTAACGTGATTATCCCAACTGAGCGTGTTGTTAAATGTAATGCCCAAATTCTTTGCTGAAGTTACGATTTCAATTATTTCATTGTTAATACGAATGTCAACGTTAATATTTTGTTTTAAAGATTTTTTACGGATTATTAAACATTTAGATTTTTGTGGATTCAGGCATAGACCATTTCGTGATGCCCAGCAATAAATGCTGTCAAGATCAGAATTAAGCTTGCATACATTTTTATTTATAGTTTTAAGCGATGTGTTGAGGTATAGCTGCACGTCATCGGCATATAAATGAATTTTACTGTGGAATACATATCAGGTAAGTCATTAACGTACAAAGAAAATAAAAGTGGGCCCAGAATTGAACCTTGTGGTACTCCCCGGGTAACAGATAAAGCTCCAGAATAAGGATCAATTAAGAACACAGATTGATAACGATTATCAAGGCACGATTTAATTAATGATACTGATGTGTCACAGAATGAGAATTGATAATAGAGTTTTGAACAAAGTAATGAATGGTAAACAGAATCAAAAGCTTTTGAGTGATCTAAAAGAACCAAAAGTGTTAAATTCCCACCATCAATAGAACAACGTATATCTTCAGTAACGTCAAGATAATTACACCTGCCATACTGATCGCACCAATCAAACTTTGAACTTGTCGGAAACAGAGATATTTTGGATTATCTATGATTGACACCGTAATGAAAGATTACACAGGGCAACAGCATAAACGGGCTTGAATAACCACTACATAGAGTTGATGCATCATGGCTATCTAAGTACAAAAATAGTCAAATTTTTCAATTCTATAGATAGTATTTTATAAGTTTGTTATAATTTTTATTAAAAATAAAAATTATGTTTTTTCGACCTTTAATTGTGCAATGAAAATTATTCAAGTTCGAGGCCATACTCTATATTTCTTCATTAGGATATTGTCCTAACAAATAATCTATAGAGTTTTTTGTTTTCAAATTTATTATTTGACCCTTTCAGGAATGTGTTGATAGATCTATTTCGGGAATTTTCTAGGTTCCCATCATCAGAACACGTTTTGAAAGCGGTAACAATCCCATGCCAAACATCAAACATTCATATGAACTAGTTTACTCACTACATGAGAACTAATATACATACATATGAGTTTGAAGTTAAAGATTATAACCATTGATCAAAAAATAAATTTGATGTGCAAGATCCACCTCTATCAACACATTCCTGAAAGGGTCAAATAATAAATTTGAAAACAAAAAACTCTATAGATTATTTGTTAGGACAATATCCAATATGACAATATATAGAAATATAGAGTATGGCATCGAACTTGAATAATTTTCATTGATAGTATTTTATTTTACATAATTTTTAAGTAATATTGTCAATATTTTGAGACATTTCTCCACTTATGTTGTCATAACTCAAAAACAACTAGTCCAATTTTGTTAAACTAAATTTACGAAAATTTAGGTGTACAATATTTGTAATGCGATCAATAGTTTCAAAGTTATGAAACAAATTGTAAGGCAAAAAATAAAAAAATGTTAAAAAAAGAATTTAAAAAAAAAAAAAAATCTGCAAAAAATCGAAAACTGCAAAAAGTAAAGGGTCCGCCATCTAACGTTTTTTTTTCAACTAGTGCTTATTTCGTGAATGGTAAAAGTTAGCTCATGTCTGATTTGACAGATAATTAGTTTTATCCTTCCGCTGAACGAATATGGTTGTGTATACGCTTGAACAACGCTGGGAAATATTGCGACTTTACTTTGAAAATCATGGTAATGTTGCAGAATGTGTGCGAAAATTGCGTAGGGATTTTGGAAGAAGAGAAGCACCGTATGTAAACAAGCAAAATTTCGCATTTAGGGCACAGAAACCCGCACGCAGACATTGAAAAGCCGATACACCGAAAACGAGTCACTGTTTGGTGCGGATTTTGGTCCAGAGGCATAATTGGTTCATTTTTCTTCGAAAATGAGCAAGGAGTGGCCGTTTCAGTCAATGGCGATCGTTATCGGGTTATGTTGAACGAATTTTTGTTCACAAAAATTGAAGAGGAGGATATTGGCAACATTTGGTTTCAACAGGACGGCGCTACGTGCCACACAGCCGATGTTTTGCTCCCTGTTTTTGAAGATCGCATTATCAGCTGCAGAGCTGATGGCGTTTGGCCACCTAGGAGCTGCGATTTGACACCGTTGGACTATTATTTGTGGGGTGCCGTCAAAGATAAGTGTTACGCCAACAAGCCAGAGACAATTGACGCTTTAAAGGACAATATTCGTGAAGCCATTGGTGAAATACAGCTGCACACAATCGATAATGTGCTTAAAAATTGGACCGATCGTGTAGGCTACTGCATGGCCAGCAGAGGCAGCCATTTGAATGAAATTATTTTCCATTATTAACCGGAAGGATTGTACTTTCAAATAAAAAAGAAATTTGAGAAAATATTCAGTAGTTTTTTTTATAGCATTTTCAAAAAAAAAAGTTAATTAGCGGACCCTTTATTAAATTAATTTATTTGAAGTGAAGCTAAATATCATGTGAATTAAACTAGATATGGATCATGAAAATCGATGGATGCTTTACGTTTTTATTTACAATTAATTGAATGTATCGCATATTTACAAGCACTGTAGAAAATGGTATAATGAAAATGCAGAACATAGAAACAGGTTCATTTTGCGACACAGAGTTTGGCAAACCCATTTTGCATGTACAAAATTCTTTGGAAAAGACATTTTTATGATAAAAATAAGTAATAAACAAAGGTTGTTTCATTTTTACGATTGCGGTAGCAAATTGATAAACGCTCATAAATGTGCGTGCACGCGGAATTTCTCTTCTTTTCCGTTAGCTACCTGCAACGGATGATTTTTTTGCATTAAATTTCTTTATGTTTTTTAGGATTCTTGGGAATAACAAACAATTTGCGATAATGGAAACATATTTTTTTCCCTACATAAGATTAGAGTCATTCAGCTTACAAGTTAAAAATAATTTTCAAATATTAATAAAAATGAGCAAGAAAGCAACCCAGAACATTGTTATGTAAAAACAATCCGGATTTATTTTGTTATATGTATGTGCGGCCAATATATCACTGGGAAAAATGGAACTGCTTCTTAACTTTAATTATTATATATGTATATATTAAATAATTTTATTTCTTGTAATAAATTTAAATAATAAAATATAAATAAAAATATAAATTTAAATAATAAATTTTTTTTATTCGTTTTAATTCGTGTAAAAAATCCTGGTCGAAAGTAAAACGAATGCTCTTTTTTTTCTAATAAATTACATTTTAGGGTCAAAAATGGTGCTTAATATTAAAAATTTAGAACTTTTTTAGTTATTTCTGATTTTATTATATTTTTGGCTGTATTGTTTATACTCTAAAAAACTGTTTTAAAAAACATTTTTTTGTTTTGATATTCTAGAAAACACTCGAACAAATTGACAACAATGTTAGAAGCATTTCTTAAAAGCATTTTACTTTCCATATGTTGTTTATTTTCCAAAAAAAACCATATGTTGTTCGCACTTCGATAATAATTTCGAAAAAAATTCGATTTTTTGAAAGCTTTTACAATTTGAGAACACCAAATTTCAATTTCGTGTGATTTCACAAATTCGTTCTAATTGCAAAACGTTCTAAAGTATGGACATGGGCGTATGTAATGTATTTTCAATGCGAAAATTTTTACATAGCATGGGGAAAATATTTTCAAAATTCAATCAATCGAAAGAAGAACATTAACTACTCAATTTTATGTGTATCAAACAAAAACTTAAATATTGTGCAAATGAGCGAATTCACTTAATTGTGAATAAATTCGAAAAGAATCAATCGATTTTTATGATCGATATCTCATTTTGTTCCCATTACATGTGGCTTTGCGATAAAGCAATAAATCTGAAAAATTTTTGCAGTTTTCGATTTTTCATGACTTTTTTAAAAACCAAAATATATACTTTTTTCACGTAAAAAATATATTTTTTGCTTAAATTTTTTATTATAACTCCGAAACTACTGAGCCGCAATAAAGGCTATGTAAATTTCAATTTTTCGAAGTTTATTTTAATATCGGACTAACCCTTTTTGAGTTATCATTAATTATGTGGAGAAACGTCTAAAAAAAATTCATAATTTTACTTAAACATTTTTAAAAAAAAAATCTATCCATAGGATTTAAAATTTGGACCATATTTGTACTACATGAACCACAATACATCAAAATGTATAGGGGTTTTTCAAGCCTTTACATTTTTTTCGATTTTGTTGCCTTGTGTTATCAAAAGTTCCCGACAAGAACAAGGCAACAGCCATGGTCGAAAGTAAATTATACATCCCAGTCTGCAGCTCTTTCATTCGAACTTCGAAGCAGCTCTTTCATTCGAAACTTTTTGATCATTCTTCTCAAAAAATAATCGAATTTCGATCTGAAGTAATGCCACTATTTTAAAATTCTCGCACACAAATTTTCTTTGAACATGTAATTGATTCCTATATTTTATCAAATCAAAATTTTTGTTTATGTTTGTTTTAGCATTAAAAAAAAACATAAGAAATAAAAAAAAAAAAAATAGGGTTGAACCGTGATCCTTAAAAAGGCGGAACATGTTGATATCTGACCTATCCGACAAGCTCGCCTTCAGGCGTGTTATTTTAAATTGGCCATAAGTGTGCCAAATTAATGATTTAATTTCGTAATTTCAAGCAATAGATGATATCTACCTGTGCTTAGATACCTATCGTGTACACGAACAAAATCGAGCAGGTATCTAAGCATCGGTAGGTATATATCGCTTGAAATTACTGGCATTATAATAAGAATTAAAGGGATTTATTAACATTCGATTATTTAATTTTTTTTTCATATTTTAATAGTTTAAATTTTTTTCTATATGCTACGTATGAAAAATTTGGAGAACAAATCGCAGAAATAAAAAAGTTACATTTTTTTTTTTTTTCAATTTATAACGAGCATTCAACCTCCGTATATTTACAAAAATAAAGCAAATCAAACATATTAGCTAGGTTGATACTAGTATTTCGATCTGGCTAAAGATCTCATCAGAACCTGAAGTTTTAGTAAAGTTAGAGCCTCCATAATAGGCAGAACTTTAACAAAAAACCTATTAATAATCAATTTTGCTCCATTCTTGTCTTCTTAGTAATCAAGCACGTGGTTAGGTCTTTTCCCAACAAGCATCATGACGTTACTAAACTTTGAAGATCAAAAATGTTCTATTTATATAAAAAATTTATAACTAATATAACTGTAAAAAATATTACATGAGCCAGAGTACAAACTTTGAAACAAGCCCTGATTCATTATTTTACTTCGGTGGGGTTAAGTGCTATGGGAACACCGAAGGTGGGCGCAGCGATACATATAAGTGATAGAAAACTCATACATATTATTTTTCTAAATTGAACAAAGGAATCGAACCCGGGACCATCTGTGTAACAGGCCAACGCGCTAACCATTACACCACACGATTTTTTTTTTTTTTTGTGAGTGTTTTTAATTTTTGAATTTACCCTCGTACCATTTAATGTAAATTAAAAATTTAAAAATCCGTGTACGTTAGGGACTAAAGAATTTATTCGTGTGTGAAACAAAATAATTTTTTTTTTTCCCAGATGAGTACCCAAGGCTCCACACTGGCACCCGATTTTGCCTTTAAAACAAAGGGTCTATCATGTCATAACTATAAGTAGACTTATTAAGGGGAGTGTATATAATTTTGACTTTTTTTACATTTCAAATAAAAAAAAACAATATTTAAAATAAATCCAAATTATAATAAAAAACAAAACTAAAAATTAATTATTTTTGCAACAAACAATGATTATTAACAGCATCAGAATTTAATAAAGGTAAATTACAAAAACATCGCAAATATTAAACAAATATTTATTAGATTTAAAAAAAAAAAATAATTTCATTTTGAGTTATTTGATATTTTGGGGTATGTTTACATTTTTTTTTTTTTTAATGAAGAGAATGTGTTTTCTTATAAGTCTACCTGCAAATGATTTTGCCATAGGGTCTATAATGAAATATCTAGCAGGGTTGCCATCGTAGTCTGAATTCTAAATTATAATTTTTAGAATAATATTAGATATTATGTTTTTCTATCGCAAACAAAATTTTTTGAATAAATCATTTATTTCATTTTTAATAACTACTAAATATTGCCGTTTTTTATTGATTTCTAAAGCTAGTAAACTCATTAAGCGCTATTTCGAAAGAAACTCGATAGAAAGAAATTTGCAAAAAAAAAGCTCTAATTTTAATGTAAGGACATACAGGATTCGAAAAGGATACCTTTAAACGACATGGTCCTAATTTGAAAACGTATGGACGAATTTTTATGAAATTCAAGTATTGTTAGCAAAGCCTTCAATTTAATGTGCATTTTCGCTCAATTCGCGTTTTTTCAATAAAAATTGAAATAAACAAATATACCAGCAAACAAATTACTTTTACAAAAACGGCATTTTTATAATTGTTGAAATCAACTGCACAGTTTTTCATCTGCCGTTATAAATTACCAGGGACCGGAAGTTCATGCAAATGCATGCTTTTTCCCTTAAGTCTGAGAACAGGACTAATGAAATATCTTCGCGAATTAAAGAATTTGCGTTAAAATGGCATCGATTAGATAGTGCATATTTTTGCATATATTGATATAAATGGGTATTTTGCTTTAAATGCATATTTTTATTGCATATTTTTACTTATTTTGCTTTAAATGCATATTTTTATTGCATATTTTTACTTATTTTGCTTTAAATTCATATTTTTGTGTTGCTGACAATCGGTTCATTACAAATGCACCTCCACCGAATATAAAGTTTATCAACAACATTTAAAAATAAATAAAATAATTCAGGCTAATGAGCCTAAAGCTTGATTCACACGCTATCTACCCATATCTACTATTTTCCAGTATTTGAGAGAATTTACAATAATTTAACTATTAGTATCACCAATAATGGGAAATAGTATTGTAGATATGAATGGATAGCGTATGAATTGCCCCCAAAAGCTTTTGGAAGAGACAAATCGTCATTTACCAACACACGACAACGGACCATATGACAATCGCGCTTACACGCAGCTCTTCAATTTGAAAATTTTTAAATATCTTAAATATTTTATTTACTTTTTTTTAAATCGCCACGCAAAGTTATTATCGCTACACTAAGAGAAAAATTGGTAAAAAATTTTTTTTGCTAAAACTACTAAATATTAGTTCAAAAAATTAGTTCAAAATGATAAAATTAGCAGATTTTTTTGATTTTTGATAAATATTAGTAGGATAAGAATAGCAGAATAAATCTATTGAATATACAAAAATTTAGTTATATTTGAGCTAAATTTTAGTTACTTGAAAGTAGCACATTAATTTGTTTAATCAGCAAATTAAATTGGTAAATATTAGTAGACAAAAAATCACAAAATATGTGACATATTTAAAGTTTTTTTTCAGATTTTTTTTATTCGAAATCTGCTCTGCAGTTTACAATTTTTTGGCAAATATTTCTGTTGATTTTAACAAAATATATACTGTTATTTTCATTCAACCTAAATTGAAGGTAAATTTAGTCAAAATTTTGGTAATATTATATTATATTCAATACATTATATTCAATACATTCTATGAACCAAACACATTTTTTTCAGGAAAAGCTAAAAACTGTTTTATGTCCAAACTCGTAGAGTATGAATCAATCTATATTGATATAATCAACCAGGCATACACCCTAAACAAGGTCATTTTAACAGCGTGTATTCAAATTGTCCCTTTAATTAAAAATTTGCTATTTATGCAACTCCTCCATCGTTGACTTAAACTAAGACAGGATTTATGGGGCGAGAAAAAAAATTAAATGGGAAGATACATGGGGTATTGGATAATACACTGAAGAGATTATTTTTGGAATTTTCAATAAGAACGTTGAAAAGGGGGGATTAATCAGCTAGCCAAATCCGCTGGAGCTAGGAACTTGAAATTTAGCATGAAATATTTAAATATTTAAATATCAACAATTTTGGAAAAGATTTTTCAAAAATACCAATAAGTGTAAGAAAATAAATTTTTGACAAAGCAAATATTAAATATTTTTTACAAAATGAAAATGCTGAAACAAATGTTATACATAAATTGATTTAAACATAAGTATTTATTATGTTTTCATACTGTTTTTTTTAATTATCGATCAGCAATAAGTGGCAGCATCGCAAACGCAAATATACACACACAGATGACATGGAAATCTGGCAAACAGGAACAATAAATGCAGCCGGCACTCAAACCAAATATACGAAACGATTAGTTAACAATGGCACAATATGGAAGAGCAAGCCTAATGATGATAATGATGATGCAATCCTCCATCCGATTAAAACATTAATCCAAAGTCATTATAGCCTAACAGAAGGGGTAAATCACCAACGATATAAATCACCAAGTTTTGATTTTGTTTCTAATTGAATTGATTATTGATTGATTTTTTATTGATCAACATTCAACTGATTCTGTTAGATTATAATTTTTTTTTTTTTTTTTTTTGATTTCATTGGATAACTCACCACACTCGCTGTGGAAAATTAAGAGGCACAATATAAAAGGAAGTATATTTAGACTGGATATGCTCTCGCCTCCAAGCTAAGGCCAAATACCAAATGGTTGTTGATGATAACGTCTAAGTCCATAGTATCTTCTTCTTGTTCGGGCATACAAATACATCATGTTCATGATGCTAATTGGTTGGTTAGTTTTTGATTTCGTTGGTTGATTGTTTGTGTAAAAAATATATGTTTGGTAACAAAAAAATATTGTTTTGCTAAACAAGATTTTAAATAATGTTTACTAAAGCGATTTAACGCACTTACTCTATCCCATGTGTTTCTTTTTTGCTTTCTATCATTAACATTTCGAGTGTTTCTAGTAACCACCATCATTATTAGATATTTAGGGGGTTGCTCACGCTCGCACGCAGCACACGCACACGGAGAGAGTTTGATAGTAGAGGGAGTAGTGAGTGGTATGTAGTAGTTGCCTTTTAATCACATCCTTGGGTTTACAAAACTTTATTGTATGTGGTAAAATGCAACAACATAAACACAACACAGTGGATTTTGTGATAGAAAGGCTGAAATCTATATAATTTGTTGTTTTTTTTTTTTGTTTGTTGGTTGGATGTTTGAAAATTAAATAAGTATAAGTAAAATATATGAATTTAGTTTAAAATTTAAAATTGTTTTCTACAAAAAAAATAGTTTTTAGCAAAGCTTTTTAAATTGTTTTTTTTTTTTTTTATATAAAAATTATATTATTTTATAAATGCATATATACAAAGACAACACACTCAAGTCTATTATATATATATATAATTGATTGTAATACGTAAATTTGTATAAAGAAATCTGAATTAAATTCTCGAAAAAAAAAACAAGAATAAAATTCAAATTTAAATAATAGTTTAATTGAACATACCTGTTCTTTCTTTTGTTGTTTCTCTTCTTTTTCACGTCTCCTTACATCCAATAGATACTCATTGAATAGAGACTCACGTTCGCGCACTTTTTCAATGGCTTTGTAACGTTCATCTTTGCCATAACGTTGACAAAAATCACTAAAGGATGATCTGGAAAATAAAGAAACATTTGCAGAGTTAATATCTTCTTTTTCGAATGAATTTTGTATTAAGTTTAGTAATTTTACTTTTAAATGAAAAAACATTTAAAACAAAAAGTTTATTTTTCGATCATTCATCATAAAGCTTGATTTACACGATATGTTGTGAAAAAGATAAGATCATTAGTAAAAAAAAATAAAAATTTTCTTCATCGGCTACTGCAATGCAGATTTTATCTACTTACAGGACAGGTCCTTACATGTTTCATTTTGCGTCACCGAAATTCCTCAGATAATCAATGTAGAAGGTGCAGAAGAAGAGCCACATGTTTGAAGGTTCATTGGTTCTCAAAGGAATTTCGGTGACGCGAAATGAAACATGTAAGTACCTGTCAGTAGATAAAATCTGCATTTTATTAGCAGATAAAGACATTTGTTAATAATAACATTGCACTGTTTTTTGTTAACATATTTATTAACGAAAACTAATGAAACAAAAGTTTAGTTTTCAAAGCATGTGTACTTACTTTCCATGTAATTTTGAATCTTCCAACAGTTTACGAAAATCTTCACGCTTTTGACGCATTTTATTACGTTTTTCTTTACGCTCTTCTTCAGCACGATCTTTAACATATTTCTCGAATACTTGTTTACGTTCCTTGGATGTCAACAATAGATAACGGGGATCAAATACAATTTTATGTAACTCCTTTTCCCATGTACTAAAGGCAGATACCTAAAAGTAAACAACAAATAAATAACAAAATGTGAAATTACTCGAAAATTTTATAAAAACCCGAATAAAAAAAGAGTTAAAAAGAGTTATATACAGTGAACTCGAGATAACGTGAACACCGGGAAGTGTGAACTGCTAGTGTCCGATCGAAGACTTCTGCCAGAAAATGTGTTTTGTCGGTATTTTAAAGCATTATGAGAAATTAAAAATGTTTATTGGGTTATGAGATGCGCCTTTGAGTGTCAAATTTAAGGAAAAGTCCATAGATAAGAAATGAATTCAATATTCGGCCGCCCGATTACTTAACTTTACAGCTATACTTCAACTTTTTCCTTAAATTTTTGCTCAAAATCGAATTAAAACGACTCAACGAAACTTTTCAAATACACAAAGTGAAAAAAAAATATTCCAAAATTTATTCTATTTCTACTCAAAACATAAATAATGGCTGGGTTTTTATTTAAATATAACTACACTTATAAAAATCAAAATGCCATGGTTGTCATAAAATGTCAAAACCACTATATTTAAAAAAAAAAAAAAAAATGAATAATCGGCTAACTTCAAAAAAAATATGATGTTTACAAATTTATACAATATTAAAAAGTTTTTAAATATCTTTCTGTCAAAGTTTTTGGTTGCTAAAATTTGACTAGAGGCCGCTATAATGCAAAAAAATCTCATGTTTATGAGTTCAAGAGTGGGGTCAAATTTCGTTTTTTGGTCTTATTTTGAATTGTTCCAGAGAAATTTTCATCAAATAAGTTACCAAATGAAAAAGCCTTTCGAGACGCATTAACTGGTATAAACACAAAACATCTACGATAACTTTCAAGTATTTTTGTTATTCAATAAAAAATTTTTTAAGTGCTAATGAAACTGTAATTTTATCA
The DNA here is from genome assembly GCA_021234595.1 of Delia radicum. NCBI lineage: Eukaryota > Metazoa > Arthropoda > Insecta > Diptera > Anthomyiidae > Delia > Delia radicum. The sequence continues at coordinate 64,919,193 of CM037851.1, read as the reverse complement.
AAGAATTATAGTTGGATTAAGCTAAACAAAATATGCCTATTAAATTTAATCGAATGGGTGCCCGAGCATGTTTCGATACAAAAATGTATTAACTTTGGACGCATGTGAGATTGGGCCGCTAAAAAAATACGTGTACCTTATTTTTTTCCTTAATCACATATCTATATTTAATTAATACAATTTTGTAGGAAATAGTGTAGTTTTTTCTAGTACTTTTATTGCTTCACAATAAAAAATGTTTCTGTCAAACTAAAATGTTTGGATTTTGATATGTATTTTAAATTGTTAAGTTCATTTTAGATAATTTCAATGTAAATTTTCTAGTTGATATCAAAATTTTGAGAAGGATGTTATGGATTTCAAAACTTTATATTTTTTTCACATGGATCAATACATTGTTTTGTTTAATCCCATATATTAATTTAATTCTACCAATCTAATTATCGGCTATGTGCTGGATATCGAGTCGTTTTCAAATAGCAAACTTTTTTGAAAACGAATCATGTAGACATTGGTGTTCCTTAAAACGTACGTTTTGGTCTATTCGAAGTTTTGTTCGAATAAAAAATTTAAATGTCAAAAGCTTGTGGACGTAATTTTAATCAGCTGTTGTATTGTATCAAAAAAGGAAAAAAGATGTAAACAAAAAAATTATACAAAAAATGCCCGGTGTTTTTGTTTTAAGTTATATTTATTTACGGCTGCGTGGGCCAACAAAAAATAAAAAGAAGATGCATAAGGATGCCTCAGACCCTTTGAGTATTCCAGATAGTAAATTGTTATGGTTTTTTTTTCAAAACTTGGCGGCGTCCTTTTATCTTTTTTTTTTTTTTTTTCTTGTACACAACACAGAGATGATGAATTCAATTTTCAAAATAGTACTTTATATCCCCAACAGTACTAAACAAATTAACAAACCAAATCGTCATGAAAATTTATTTATTATTTATTTAAGAGCTTGTTCACAACAACAGCTAAAACTAAAATCGAAACTGTACACTCTGTATGGGAACTTTTAGTAAAAACTGTATGGGAAAATAGATTTGCTTTAAGCTTTTATTGTAAACAGCATCTAAAACAAAACTTAGCCGATGTTGTTTAAGTGTAAGTGACACCTTCTTTTTTGTAATAGATTTACAAGGGTTTTCTATCGGAAATTTAAAATTTTTTTGACATTCCGTTTTGTTTTTTAAAATGAATTTTGCCAAAAGATTTAGCTTAAAATAGAATTAATTCTATTATGACAAAGTTTTAGTCAGCAGTCTAGCGGATTTTTGCTATTCATACAAAATGTATGGTAGTAGTGTTCTCATAAAAAAAATTGTAAATCAAGTACTCAAGTGGTCATAAGAGTACCATGATACTTTTCAAATACTATAACAAAAAGTACCATAGTACCAACTTTATCATCCCTGACACGACATGCAAATGTTTTTTTTAAAAACATGTCATTAAAATCTAGGGCTGCCATATTAAATTATTGCAATAATTTTGCAACTAAATCAATAGTTTTTATGTGTTTATTTTTAACAAAACAATTTAAAACATATTTGCTATTTATTTTTATGTACATTCTAATTGTTAATTTGTTATGTTGTTATTAAATAAAAAAAATGCAAAAAAAACTTGACCTATTGAAGTTTGTGAACTTCAGTAACTCTGGATTTTTCGAACATCATAATAAAAGAAGAAGAAGACTTTAATTAAATTTGCGATTTGCACAAAAAAGTGTTATTTTCAAGAAATATTTTTTTAAGACAGTTTTTTTATAAAAGTTAATAAATTATTAAAGTGCATGATAAAAAAATTAATTTACATTGTTCATGCTCAGTTCAAAGTGTTTTTTTTAATGGTTAGACTAACACTTTGTTTAAAAAAATGCATTTTATTTCATTGCCACAGATTTATGTTAAAATACATGAAATATTAAGAGATTTTAAAAGTCTTGTTTTAAATTGAAGAAGCTATTAAAGATTGCTTTTTGACTTAAAATAAATAAAAATATTTCAAATTTTTAATACTAATTGTTGTTTTTATTATTTAACAAACCTTTCTAGGAAAAAATCTACATTCTATTTACTTTCGACAAAGTACAACTGCTCGATTTAAAACGAGCAAAAAAATTGCGATATCGCATTCTGGCACACCTAATTTTGTAAACTCGTTTTACTTTTGCGGTTTCGTTTTCTGGCACATACACGTATATATTGCCCGTCTAATAACATATGGTATAATATATCGTAAGATACAATTAATATGTCGTTTTACGAAAAATTACATTTGCAATTAAAATTGTATCTTACTATACATGATGTCTTAAGTATATTAAATTGTACAAAATTGGATCACATTATACAGGATTATATTTTATCTTGTAAATTCACTTATTAATCACACTTACGCGTGATTACGTGAATATCGCATAATTCTGCTCTTTTAATTAATAAGAATTTTAAGCATTTATTTGCGAATCGAAACAAAATTTATATTATGAGAATGCGTATTAATATGCCTTTCATACAAGATATAATAGTGTAATTTTTAGCACATGGTACGTCAATATAAGGTTAAGTATATCAAAAGAAAAATTTAATTTAAAAAGTGTTTACTTACATCTTTTTCACGTAACATTTCTTTAAATTGTTTAACTCTAGTTTCCAATGGAACTAATGCACGTTCTTTAGCAGCCCTCACTTCAGCCTCAACAGCAGCTTCACTGGCATCAGCTTTTTTGGATTTAGCTAAAAGAAAACCCCGAATTAAACAAATTTATCAATATTTAAATCTCATTAAATTTGAAATAAACCAACTTACTTAAACGAGTCTTCTTCTGGGGGGGAACTTCTTCAACATCTGATTCCGATTCAGTTCTAATTTTTATAACCTCATCATCATCATCGTCCTCTTGCATATCATCATCACTCACGGCTTTGGTTTGTGCAGCAACAATTGGTGGTTTCTCCTTTTCACTTTCGACCTTATCCGTTTTAGTAGCCATAACACTTTTAAGTTGCTCGGGTGGATTATTTATAGCCTTATCAACTTCTTCACGTTCTAGCAGCTCTTCGGGACGTTCCCAGACAGAAGTGCGAGTTGAGGGATTATAAAAGAAAACACGTGCATCGCCAGTCCAAACCACACACCAAGGTGTACCGGGTATGGGGGTACTAGAGATGGGTCTTGATTTATCAATGGGTTTTGTAACAGCTGGTGTTGCTTTCTTTTGTTCCTCTTCTTTTTTACGTTTTTCTTCGGCATTTTTTTTTAGCATCTTTTTCTAAAGAAGCAGCATGTGCTGCTTTTGAAGCTTCCGACGCAGGTTTAATACCAGCCGCAGCTGCTTGGGCAGCCGCTGCTGCTTGAGCGTAGGCTATAGCGGGATCGGCGGAAAAAGTGGGTTGTGGATTTTGCATATGAATAATGAATTGGCCATCATATGTGGTGGTATATACCAGGTACTAGTCCGGGAGTAGGTGGTGCTGTTGGTGTCGGTTGAGGTATTGCTCCATGTGCAGCCATACGGGCTGCTTCCATATCACGCAATGCTTGAGGTTTTTCCCAAACACTTTCACCTCGTGCCGCATGATAGTAGTAGGGCCGTCCATCGGGTGCTCTATGTTCAGACCATTCGGCAGCACGTGCTATAACAGCTGGATCAATAACGCCGGGTTTTAGAATTAAATTTTTAGCTGGTTTTTCTTGCCCAGCTCCGGGCGGATGCATGTGGTTGATTCCAGTGCATGGCCGCCCATGGAGCAGCACCAGGTCCTCCAGGTGCTCCTGGAAAACCACCGGCATATCCAGGTGGTGGCATACCAAAGGGTGGTTGGCCAAAATTTGGAGGATGCATACCGCCACCAAAAAATGGTGGTGGTTGTTGATGCATACTTGGTGGAGGTTGGGATCCTTGTGGTACTGTCGTTGGTGCCGCATTTGGGGGTGGTTGCGTTAATGTTTGTTGCCCAGGTGGTGGCTGAGACATCATTCCCGGAGGAGGTTGTGAAGTTAATATTTTCTCAGCTGGCGCAGACCCACTTTCTGATTTTTCTTTATTTCCCTCATTTATCGCGCCGTTAGCTACGGGAGCAGTAGCACTGACATTAGCTCCACCTGGAGGTTGGTTACCTTGTGGTTGTTGCTGTTGTTGTTGTTGTTGTTGTTGTTGTTGCATTTGTTGTTGTTGTTGCATTTGTTGTTGTTTTTTATTCATCTCTTCAATTTCAGTTGTGTCATAACTTTAATATTTGGTCCCTCCGGTTTGGTCCAAGTAGTTTCACGTGTTAAAGCATGATAATAATAAGATTTACCATCTTCGGTTTTTGTCTCTACCCATAATTCTAGCTGTAAATTAGGAGTCCACCGCCAGCTCCACCCCCCACCACCACCACCGGCGGGTTCCAGCAGGATTATTATTTTGCCAATTTGGATCAAAAGGACGACTGCCAAAATTCGTTGCACCACCTCTACTGCCTCCACGATTAAATGCATAGTAAGACCTCCTCGGCCTCTAAATGCCCCTGGAGGACCACCTGGTCCTCCAAATGGTATTGCCGAGGGATTTTGATTCCTAATTTACAAAAATTTACAAATTAATTAATACCAAATACAACATTAGGAACAAATCTGCACCTTTTGCAATAGTAATTTAGAAAATATCAATTGAAATTCAGAATTTTCTTGTAAAATTCGGAAAATATCAATTAATATTTAGAAATTTTATTTGATATTTAGAAAATATCAATTTAAATTTCGAATTTCCACTTGAAATTCAGAAAATATCAATTGAAATTCAGAAACTCGTCAATCGTAATTCATATAATAACAATTGATATTTAGAAAATATTAATAAAAATTTAGAAAATATCAATTGAAATTTCTATTGAAATTTTGAAAATGATATTTTGAAAATATGAATTGAAATTCAGAACATATCAATTGAAATTCTGAAATATTTAATTTTAATTAATATTTTCTAAAATTCATTTAATATTTTCTGAATATCGATTATTTTTAGAGTTACAATTAATGAGTTTCTGAATTTTAATTGACATTAATATTTTCTGAATTTCAAATGACATTTTTGAAATTTCAAATTGAAAATCTGAATTTCAATTGAAGTTTTCTGAATTTCAATTAGAAATTCTGAAATTCAATTAAGGTTTTTAGAATTTCAAATGGAATCCAGAAAACTTCAATTGATATTTAATTTAATTTATTTATTCATTTCAATAACCTAGCCTGAATGCCATAATCGGTTCCTGAGTTCCAATTGATATTTTCTAAATTACAATTTGAAAAGGGTGTAGTTTACGGACAAAACTAAAAAAAAATAAACTAGGGCAATATGTGAGTTCAAAAAATTTTTTTTTTGTGTCGACATCCCATAGGCCTCTAAAGTTTGGATATTTCATATTCTTGTAACTAACATATTTTATCGGAACAAAATTTAAAGCACGAGAAGGCTTATTAAAACCAAATTTACATAAACAAATTTCGAAAATATTAAGTTAATAGTTTCGAAATTCGAAAGATATCTTAAAAATTCAAAAACTGAAAAAAGGTTACAAGTAATATGTTCAGGTGCCGTTAAAAGTATTATAAAAAATGTACTTCCAAGAAGGTAAAAAATCTGAGCATTTTAATTAAACCGACATTTTCCCCGTTAATATAGCTCGAACTCCTGATGTCGGAGAGTGATTATGAGACCAGATTTGCATTCAGAGTACATTAGACCTTTAGGAAAGTATACTTTAGTTCTAGTGTCAAATATTTTTCGGCCTGAATCTTTAGGTGTAAAACTTCTTACATGTACTCACGATTGTTCCCCGCTGTATTTATATAATTAATATAAAGAATGTTTATATATTTGGAAGTCGGTTTAAAAACTACAAGAGAAAATGAAAATGAAATGTTAACGTTTTACCGCTATCCTAAAAAATGTGAGGGTATCTTGCAACTTCTCAAACCGGGTTTGAAATGCACTTACAAGGGCAGTGTCCCGATGGGGTTTCTCCGATCTCTATCTATTTACAGCGATTATATTTTCTGATTTGGTCAAGATTATTTCGGTAAACGATATTTTATGGATAACGATATTTAAATTATTTCGGTAACGGTATTTTAGCGATAACGGTATTTTAATTATTTCGGTAATGGAAATTTAGGGATAACGAATCGATAACGGTGTTTTAGCGGTATTGCCTGCCATCCCTGATTTTTATTGAATAACAAAAATACTTGAAAGTTATCGGAGATGTTTCGTGTTTATACCAGTTAATGCGTCTCCAAAAGCTCTTTCATTTGGTAAACCATTTGTTGAACATTTCTAAGAAACAATTCGAAATGTGTCCAAAAACAACGAAATTTGACCCTACTTCTTAACCCCTAAACTTGAGATTGGGCAGAGATTAGAAGAATTCATTCCCTAATTCCCATTTTTTTAAATAAATTTAAATTTTAGGAATTAATTCCCTGATCAATTTAAAGGAATTGAATGAATTCTTTTTTTTTCATTCAATTTGTCTTGAATGAATTCATTCCCATTTTTTTTTAAATTCATTCATGAAAATTATGGAATTCATTCAGTAGGGAATTAATTCAAATCTAGTTAATTCAGCCTTTGGTCATTTTCGTTTAATTCCCTTGGGGACTTAACTTTTTTTGTTTAATATCCTAATGAAATATGTATTTTGCTTCATCGAAATAAATTTTTGCAATATTCAAGAAATACAATTAAAGTGATGTTCAAGAGCAAAGAAAATGACTTAATCTGTTAACAAGGCAGAGACTTACATGCACTAAAAATCTAAAATATGATTGAAATTACTGAATATTTTGTGTTAAGTTATCACTTCCCGATTGAAAAAAATTATATAAGCCATTTCAAATTATATACGGAAATTGGTGGATATAATTATATATAATTATATATATATTTCTATAAAACTGATATAAACAGGTATAATTATTTATAATTATTTCCGAAAAATGGGTATATATAATTTATATAATTATATAAAATTATATATAATTATATAAGGCAGATATAATTATATATTGGACCATATATAATTATATATAATTTTATATAGCACCATATACAATTTTTTTTTAATAATCGACCGCATATTTAGTTATATATAATTATAATTATATATATAATTATAATTATATATATAATTATAATTAAATATAAATACATATAATTATATATAATTTTTTTACTTGGGAAGCCATATCAAATTATATATAATTATATACGAAAATTGGCGGATATAATTATATATAATTCTATTTAAATCTGATATAATCAGAAATAATTGGATATAATTATATCCGAAATATGGGCATATATAAATTTATATAATTCTATAAAATACGAGGTAATTATATAAGGCAGATATAATTATATATTGTACCATATATAATTATATATAATTTTATATAGCACCATATAAACAAATTTTTGAATAATCAACCGCATATAAAATTATATCTAATTATATGTGGTGCTATATATGATTGTATATAATTATATATACATTGTTTTACTCGGGTTGTTATAATTATGTACTGTATTGAAAATCGATATAAAATCTTGTTTATTTTTGTATTTCGTATTCTGTTTTTAAATACTGACTTTTGTATTTTTCAATTCATAAATAAACATTTACAATAAAAAATCGATACCATTTTGTTGGAAATTCTTTATTTCGAAAAAGTATTAAGTCAAATTGATTTTAGGGCGACTGACTACATTTGCATGAAAATCGCTGCCCTCTTTATTACAAATATTAGGTATTTTATAAAACATAGCTATGTGATGTTCTTATTAAAAATGCAAGTATTTGGAATTTTCTTCAACCTTTTTTTGTTGATGAACATTTGTGGAGCAGATGGTTGATATTGATTGGTTCTTAAATAAAGAAAAGTTCCATAATTATGCTAAGATACTAAGAAGCTGTAGTGGAAAGCAAAAAAGTGAACATTTTAAATTTTATTTGATTATTATCAAGACACTAAAATTGTTACCGCGGATTTAACAAATGGAACAAATTCAGTTTACCGACACCTCTCAGAATTTTTTTGAAATTTTTTTACCTTGAACATTTGACCCCACAGAGTCCAAAAAAAATTTTTTTTTGCGTCGCTCACGCCCCCTTTCAGTGGGCGGGGCTCCAAAGTTTGAAATGAAATCCGAAATAACTTCAAAACTACTTATCTGATCTTAACAAAACTGGTGTCGTTGGAAAGATCTTGAAAATATCTTTCTAATGAAGTATAAAATGTCCTAAAATATTAACCCTTTGCTGCCCAAATAAAACAATTTTTGTTTTTTATATTTTTTTTTTTTTTAAAACGTCCTTTTTTCAAATTTGAGCCATATATCGACGTGACCATATTTCTCAGGCGGAAAGATCTCAAAAATATCTTTCCAATGGTGTATATAATGTCCTAAAATATTAACCCTTTACTGCCCAAAAAAAAGCATAATGATTTTTTTACACACCCCTTTTTCAAATTTTGAACCATATATCGACGTGACCATATATGGGTCTTTGCAAAATAGTTTTTTCTGCGTAACCCGGCCTTCGGCCGGGCTTAGGGGTTTTCTCCTCCCACCGGCTTCGCTGAGGCTTCGCCCCGGGCCGCAGAAATTTTGGCATATTTACAAGTTTCCTTTGTATACAAAATCTTAAACCATACCACACAACAAAATCTAATTTTCTAATTTCTAATTTCCGGTTTATACAAGTTTTGTATAAATAACACAAGCTTTTTTTTGTAATTTATTCATGTGTGGGCTATGTTAAAACTATGTTTGTAGAATAAAGTTTTTCTGCATAGCCGGCCTTCGGCCGGGCTTAGGGGTTTTCTCCTCCCACCAGTCCTCCCACCGGCTTCGCTGAGGCTTCGCCCCGGGCCGCAGAAATTTTGGCATATTTACAAGTTTTTCTTTTGCATACAAAATCTTAAACCATACCATACAACAAAATCTAATTTTCAAAATCTTGCAAAAATCATAGTTTTGCCTATTAATGGTCAACTTTAACCCTTAATAAGTACTTCATTTCAAGACCTATGGGGTCATGTTGCACCTTTTATGAAAGATTATAAAACAGACTTTCCCTTTTTATACACTTTTTATGTACTTATATAGGCGTTATTTAACAAAAGAGCGTTTAAAAAAAAAAAATCATAAAAAAAAACAAAAATGCTTTATTTGGGCAGCAAGGGGTTAATATTTTGGGACATTATATACCTCATTGGAAAGATATTTTCGAGACCTTTCCAACGACGCCAATTTTGTTAAGATCGGACAAGTAGTTTTGAAGTTAGTTTGCAATTTCATTTCAAACTTTGGAGCCCCGCCCACTGAAAAGGGGGCTGTGAGCGACGCAAAATTTTTTTTATTTCGACTCAGCGTGGTCTCTTCTATTAAAGGACAAAATTTCATTTATTTTGGTGAGGTGTCGGTAAACCGAATTTATGCCAAAAAAAAAAATGGAAAATTCGCCGATTTTGTTGATTAATTAAGGAAATAAAGTGTCTTTTAAAACTCGGTCATATCGACTATTTTATTTTTTCATATTCGTTAAAAACTGTGTTAAATTTCCCCACTGTGGCAGGGGTCGACGACCAAAAAACAGTGTACTTTTGAGCTCGGCACTAAAAGTTCTCAGTCTCAAATATTTAAAACAAATCCGAGTCCGTAAATAAAAGTTTAGACCTACAATAAGATAAATTCATTTATTTGTTCTTACCATGTCTCTTTTTCAATTCCTTCTGTCGCTGTTTCAGCGGCCATATTTTCCGTAGCCACACCATTTATAGAATTTGTTGCTGATGATGCGGACCTTTGTTGCATGTGTCATTTTCAGATTCAACATTTCCATCATTATTTATTGCATTTTCAGCTGCTTTCATATTTATACTTCGACTTATATCTGCAGAAATGTCCATATTAAGTTTTTATTCCCTAATAATAAAATTTTTTTTACAAATTACCAATTTTTTCAATAATTCTTCACTCAGCTAATAAAAATGTATGTGTAGACTTGTTCACCATGGAAATGTCAAACAATAAAAAAGGGGGTTGCCATGATACAGAAAACCTACTAGATTATACTAGTCCACGCCAGGGGCGGTTATAATAAATTAAGTATTGCTACAGTAGTGCTTTTCCAAAAAAAACTGTCAAACTATTTATTAAAATTATTTTTAACATGCCTGAAATTGTTGCGAAATTATGGTACATTTTTTAGCATCAGTTTATTAGAAAAACCATTTATAGTTATAGGTAATTCATAGTGGCTACACACACTAAAACAAACTTTGCAACTTATGTAGTTGTTATAATTACTAAGCACTTCGATAATATTTCTAACGTTTTTTGCGTGTAATTATATTTTTCTTATTGTTGGCTGGATATGTGATAATGTGATCGTTTTCACCACATTTTGAAATTCGGCGATTTTTTAATAATTGTAATATAACAACACTTAATGCAATTTCAAGCTAGAGCTGTAAAATTTTAATAATTTTGAGTACTTAATGGTACTCGATCCTTTTAATTGGGTACTCGATACTAATAAATATGAATTTCTTTTTTTATTCCAAAAATAATAATTATAAATTCATATGTATTACGTGCACATAATTAAAATCGTTTTTCCGTGTCAAATAACACAGGAGTATTAAATGCTTATTTTGTATTGGTGAAGCGCTTCGTTATTTCTATACAAATTTTTATTGTTTCAACAACAATTTACATTGAAATAACGCAACGCCTCATCGGGGTGACATACTAAATAGGACCATTAGTTTATTTTAAAATTATTAAAAAAATGTTTTCTAAAAGCTAGCAAAAATAATAAACTTTATAATCATAGTTGTATTTTAGAGTACTATTTTCATAAGAAAAATTCTTTTCGACGGAAAATACATCTTTAATAGTAATGAGTAGTTACTTCAGAATATTGAGTACTTATTTAGATAGTCAGTACTGTCCAGTACTCATAACTTTTACTACTCTAATTGCAAGCTATGCACAAACATAAAATTAGGAATTCCTCAATTTGTTTTTATATTTTTTGTTAATTCCTTTGTTTCTACATAAACATTTAACAATAACTACTCCCAAATGGAAAATATGAAAGTACAAAACTATGTAAGTAATTAAACGAAAATTTTACCAAACAAATAAAGAAGTTGAACAAACCATTTATTTAATCTTGTCACAGTTAAATCCCATAACATTTGAGGCAGAAATGTTTGTCAATTCCTTGGAAGAATTGTCTAAAACTTACAATAGTTTTGATGTTAATCTCGTTAACTCGTTGGAAAAGGTTATGTTGGCCGTAGAAACATTTTTGGATCAAAGTCCCAATGAAATAGTGGCCACTGAAAATACCCAACTGGTGGCATGTGATGACATAAAGCACATTAAACGCATCTATCATTGCTCACGTTGCAAAACCGATTTAGGTAAATCTGTAGAAAAGGTAACCTTACACTTGACAACTCAATGTAGCCAAGGTGGCGGTGGTAGTGGTGACAGTAAGCAATCAAGTGAAACTTATTTTGGTAAACCACTGGCCACTGGCGAAACAGCTGGCAGAGGCCGGGAGATTAAAAAAGAACTACGTAAAGAAAAACGTAAGCAGCAACAAGATAAACAGTTGGAACAAGCAGTTAAATTAACTAAAAGTATGTGAGATTACAAATGTAACAAATTTTATTTTAAATATTTTTTAAACTTTTAAGAAACTCGTTCGCTTTTGACCACCGATTGGAAGTGTTTCTTTGAGGATATGGTAAAAATTGGCGAAAACTTAAATGTTTACCAGAATATGATGTCATTGAAAAGGATCTGTTGTCTTTGATTACTCCATTATTTCCAAATCAAAATATTAAAGTTTATAAGTTCGGCTCACGTTTATCTGGCATTGGTACCCGAGAATCTGATTTGGATTTATTTATCGATATTGGTGATACTTTTACCACCTTTCAAAATCGTGCCTGTGCTGATACTCTAAAGAAACTCAATAAAGTATATGATGTTCTTAAGATTCATCAAAAATCCTGGAAGGGTTTATTGAAAGTCGATAAGGCACGTGTTCCAATTTTGACAATGATACATGCTCGTACTGGCATAGAATGTGATATTAATTTCTCAAATAGTTTGGGTAATATTAATACGAAATTGATTGAGCACACTTTTACGCTGCAACCCATTGGTAAGTAGAAATGAAAGTTATTTATCCGAATCTGTCATTTAGGGCTAGTAACTTTGTTTTTTACAAATAACCAGAGTTTAACTTTAACCACCGATATTTCCATATAAATTTGACATTCATAACTATGGTTAAGCCCAAAATTTTGGTTAATGTGAGCTAAGTTAGCACGTCTTAGGACTGCTTACTTATCTCAAAATAACCAAAGTTTAGGGTTTAACCATAACAAAATAACCTGAGTTTAACTTTAACCACCAATATTTCCATATAGATTTGATATTCATAACTATGGTTAAGCCCTAAACTTTGGTTAATGTGAGATAAGTTAAAGTTAAACTTAGGGTTACTCTCCCTTAGACCTGTTAACTTATCTTAAGCTAACCAAAGTTTAAGACTTGCCTTAGTATTCTAAAATTTTAAAGGCATTGATGGAGAATTCGATGTAGTGGTAATAGGGGTCATGTCATAACGGAACAACGTAAAGGCATTACGGAGAAAACAGGAGTTTTATTTGACTTTCTATGGTCTACTGTTTATTAATTATATGAATTTTTGAAAACGAGTGAACAGTTTTCTAATAAGTCTACCAGCCATTGTTTTGCCATGATAGGGGTGAATTAGTAAATTAATTTTTTTTCTAATATTAAGTTTGTTTCTATGATTCTTCTTTATAACCGAGCTTAAGATCTTTTGTTAAATGATTGCAAATTATTAATTTCCAATATTTCGTATCCACATTGGGAGACTTCTTCAGGGAAATTTATTTTAATTTAATTGTAACAATTTGAAAAATTAAATTAAATTAAAATAAATTTCCCTGAAGAAGTCTCCCAATGTGGAGACGAAATATTGAAATTAATAATTTGCAATCATTTAACAAAAGATCTTAAGCTCGATTATAAAGAAGAATCATATAATAAAAGAAGATCGAAGAAAATTAAACATATTAAGTTTGTTCGATAACACAAAATTTTTTACAAATTTGTACAAGTTTTCGTTTACACAATTTCTCAGTAAAAAATAGTAAAAGAGAGAGTAAATTGACAGTTTGATAAAAAAGAATACAATTTAATGACGGGTATAAAATTTAAAATAAACGATTTATGTTTTATATTTTAATATACTATGCATATTTATATATACATATGTATATGTTAATTCATACAAATTATTTTGATTTTTTTTAAATATTTATTTTGTTCACTCTGTGGTGACTTCGTTCCACCGCCTTTCTAACGCTTTTTTCAAATTCAAAAGCCCCTTGCTGTTGGAAAACATCTAAAATTAAAAGAAGAGGTGTATTTTTATATAAATAATTTAATGTATATAAATAAGTACGTATATTTGCATGTATAAAAACAAATAATTAGTTTAATATGTACATACATACCTCGGAGAGTCTTGTTAAACAAGTTGAGCTTCTTAAGAGCATGCTTCTCCCACCTCCCTTCCCAATTATATTTTTCTAGCAAGTCATCCGTAAATATTGCGCGGATGACACTGCTGACATCTTCCGATGTCCCCTTCAGTTTGTGTAAGTAAGTTGTCTGTAAAGAAGTATAAATATCAAAATGTTAAAATAAAGTGTAGATTTAAGTTCGTTACCATTGCTTGAGCAAAATCTGGCGTGTCTAACTGCTGCTCTACCTCTTGTACCGCCGCAAGGGTCTGCAAGGGGAGCATGCTGGAGACTTCGTCAAGGTTTCTGTCAATTGCCTCTCCAGTCATGCGACATACTGCAGCCTCTATCTTTCTAACGGCTACCTTACACTCCATCAAAGTTTTGGACTGAGCTATCATCTGGTAAAAATGTTTATTATTATTTGAATACAAATATAAAGACTGAAAATGCCAGATACTTACAGTTGCTTCTATTGTTTCCAACTTATTTGCAAGTACCTGTTGATTGACAACAATACAACTCTGGTCTTGGCTCAAATACTCTGATTTTGCAATATATTTGATTGCTTAAACGTAAGAAGAAATTATGTAATAATACATTTCCGAAGTAAAAAATATGAAGGGAAAATAATTTTGTATTTGGAATAAATTGTAATTGTATACTTACATTTTCCTTAACTCTTTCGATGCTCTGCGCAATTTTTTTTAGCAAGTCAAAGATGTCTTAATTGAAAGAAAAAAATGAAATAGTTGTTAATTTAATACGATTTATAAAAAGTTAATTTGCTTAACCTTCATTTTTGGGCAAGGATGACGTCGATAATGGGAGAGGCTCGTGACCATCCCCAAGCAAAGCATATGGTTTCCTCGGTATTTCGGATTGGTGAGCTAAAAAGTAAAAATTGTAAAAATATATTAATTTATTTTATTTGTTTAATAACTTTTTTCGCTCACCGTCTACTTGAGTATTTTCTTGAGGTTTTGCTTTACTGTCGATATTGGGGTAAGAATTGCTTTCTACAAATCGTGATGATTTGAGAACTGACTCAGTATCTGCTCTACCAGTTTCTAAAAATTCACTACACTTAACTTCTTTTGAAAACAAACCACTTGCAGATGTGGATGCTTCTGGTTCAGAACTTAAATGATCACTAATAGAAGACATAGATTCTATTTTTTGGGGTTTTTCACTTTCTACACTATTTTCTCTTTCGATTTAATTAATGTTTTATATTTTTTAATATTAGACTCAAATGTCTTTTTTTCTCTAGAAAGACAGTTTTGCAAATGCCTTTTGTTCATATTTTATTTTATCTTTTATCTTTTTTTTCACAACACAGCCGTATTTTTTTCACTTTATAGGAAATTTCATATATTTAATAATGCACGTCAGAGAAACAAGCCGATCGGTGCAAAATCGGCTGCGCGCCGCCGTCGCCGCCGCCGATTTTTTCAATTTTCAGCCGCCGCCGTTTTAATCGGTTCGCATCGGCTTAAAATGTGAGCCGGCTAAAGCGGCAGCTTCTAAAGATGCATGCTTCTAAAGATGCATGCATAATGTAATGAAAATTCGCAGATTTTTCTGAAAATCTTTGATTTTTAAGAGATTACATTTCGGGAGCAAGAATGAACAAAACCCTTAAGCTTTGTAAGAGTATTTGTTTTGTAAAAGGTAACGTTCATACCAATTGTCGTTAAATTTGGAAAAAGTGCTGATAACCCATTGGTTGCTTTGACATGCATTAAATGAAGGGCTTATTGTAAAAACTTGATGAGATACATTTATTGTTCAACGGATTTTCGGTGTATTCTAGACATGGATTGATTAATATTTAATAGAAGTCTTGCTTAAACACTTATTGCAAGTACCGAGAGTATAATAGTTCTGCAAAAATTATATTTTTTGCATCTTTTTAAAATGCAAAAACAAACTAAAATAAAATGTGGCTTATCAAGTTTTTACAATAAGCCGTTCAAATGTTTTATATCAATTTAAAAAAAAAAATTAATTATCTGTTTTTTTTTTTTTAAATTGATTTAATGAGTTTTTTATATATATGAACTTATAGTTGTTTTATTAACAATTAGCCAACCCAATTTAATTAATTTTTATACTTAATAACTTGTGCATGTTTTTTTTTGTTGATTACTTACAAGAAAATAGATCTGATATATCACTATATTTTATCTAAAAATCGACAAGATAACAACAGCATTATAAGCCGACAATTCAGCCGCCGCCGGTTTTTTAACCTAAACGCAGCCGCCGCCGTAGCTAAAGCGGTTGCGCCGCCGCCGCCGAAAATTTAGGTTCGGCTTGTTTCTCTGATGCACGTACATTCGCTGTCAGAAGATTCATCAAGAAATGCAACTCTGTAACAACACTTACATATGAGTCATTCCATGTCAGACCGAACACCTTTTTTACAACAACTCTCCGATTTAATTTAAGTTTGCCAGACGTATTAAACATTAAAAAATATTTTACCCGTGTTTCCAGATAAAAACTAAAAAATTTTTTTGAAAAGGTTATGGCCATTTGAAAATCGTCAAAATCGTGAAAAGTTATACGACATGACAACTTTTAAACTGATGTTTTTCTAAAACTAGTGAATGGATTTAAAGTTTATTACCTTATTTTAAAGGTAATAAACTTTAAAAATTATTACGGTTATATTGAGCTTTAAGAAAATATTTTTTTCAGATTTTTCGACTTGTTCGAAGAAATTTAGTAAAAAACCGAATTTAAAAAAAAAAAAAAATTTAAAAAAGGTTGAAATACATTTAAAATAAGGTATTAAACTTTAAAATCCATTCACTAGTTTTAGAAAAACATTAGTTTAAAATTTGTCATGTCGGATGATTTTTCACAATTTTGACACAATTTTTAAAAAAAAATGTTTAATTTTTTTCTGGAAACACGTGTAAAATATTTTTTAATTGGGAATACGTACTAAAATTTTGAAAGACATCGGATACAGCAGTCAATTTTTAGCAAAAATCGTACGGTCTGACATGGAATGACTCATATGCAATCTATGCCTGTAGCAAACAGCGCTGCCACTAGCAACAATTTTTTCCTAAATTTTTTTTTTTTTAATTACCAAAATTCCCTTAATCCCACAATTTTTGTTGAACTAATTTTATACAAATCTTGCTAAATCTTGAAACTGGTTTAATTGATAAAACTTTTTAAAAGCTATATTTGAAATTTAATTAATTAAATATGTATAAATATAATACTAAAATTAGATTTAGCCTACTAAAAAAATCATATAAATTTGGTATGAAAAGAGCAACAATGGCAGCGCCAGTAGCAAACTATAAAATATGTAGTTGCCAGCGCTGCCAACTTTGACGATTTGTCTCCATTTGACGATTTTTGAAGTGAAATATGATAAAATGACGATTGACGATTTCACAAAATTTATTGTACGGAAAACGACGATTTGTAAAAATTTGCAATTTTTATAGAATTTTTAAATTTTTCAATTAATTTCTCTAAAATTTACTGAAAAAATTTGATCAAGTTTCTTTTGTTTAAAACATCTAAGGAAAATGTGATAAAATGATCTCAAATCGAATAAAAATTCTTCATTTAGCCATTTCATGATCAACTACATCATTTTGAACGGTTTATTTTAATTTTAATTAAAAAATAACGAAATTCGAATGGATTTTTTTATATATTTTACAAAGGCAAATCCAAAATCTTTATTTTTTTAATAATTTAAATCATTTAGCTTCAAAATCACTGATAAAAGAGTGATTTTCTACATTTTTGATTCTAGGTAAATCAATATTTTTCTTTAATTCCCTTTTTATTGCATGTATGCCCAAATTTTGTGAAACCAAATATCGATAAAAAATTTTAAAACTAAAGGAAATTTTGCAGATTTTAAAATAGGTCAGTGATTTTAAAATTCTATTCCTCGAAATAAGTATTGGGAATTGTGTTTTTAAGACTCAGAGTCATTTGTAAAGGAACTAATAAAAAAGAACTTTAAAATTGTGAAATAATTACAAGTAAAGAGTTTAAACGTAAAATTTCAATTTTTTATTGAAATGTAAATTCTTTAACAATTTCTCATTCTCTATTGACGATTTTGAAGATTTTTTCAACCAAATTTGACGATTTTTGAACTAATTGGGTTGGCAGCACTTTGTGTATACACAAAGTATCATAAAAACCGTAAAGTAAAGTATCATAAAAACAGTACGGATTCGAATATCTGAAAAATCTCAGACACTCCCTGGATTACATTAAATAAGCCTTGCTATCAGGGCTGTCAGATATGGCGATTTCTCGCCAAACATGGCGATTTTGAAACGTGTTTGGCGTCGAGATTATCCATATGGCGACATGGCGATTTATGATGTAACTGGCGATTTTCTTGGCTATTTTCACCAATTATATTATTTCAGTGATTTTTTTAAATAGTTTGTCTTTTTTTGTTATCATTACTAAAAAAAAAAAAAATAGTCGGGTAACCTTATTTGCATGATTTTTGTTTTGTTATCATTTTAAGTGAATTTCATATTTAGTATCAAAACGACATCAAAAGTCATGTCGTATGACTGTTTATAAATTGGAATAGTTATATTAATAACGAAATTCCAACAAATTTACTTGATTTTTGGCCAAAAGTGTTTGATTATCATGATGCAGCTGGTACGTACCATTTTAAAGAATTATCTTTGGCCGTTCTTAATATGTTGGTTGTTCCAACCAGTAATGCCTGCGTTGAAAGGGTATTTTCCATAATGAATTATACCAAAACACGATTAAGAAATAAAATTAAATATGAGAATAATATATCACATGAACGTTAACAAATTGTGCTGCATTTTTTTTACACCGACTAATGAAATGATAAAAAAATTCAATTCAAAGTCAAAACACAAGTAATGAAAGCGATGAGGCTGAAGTTTACGATCTTATTTACTTATGTACTTAATTTTACTTTTTTTTAACAGATCATATGATCTCCATTTTTATGTAATTTAAAAATATATAACTCTTACTCTCTTTGTACAAAGTTTTAAAATTCTTTTAACAGTAAAAAGACAAAATGTGTATATATATGGGGCATTTCATCTCAAGTGACCGAACGTTTGAAACCGATGTCTTCCGATCGGGATGAAATTTGCACCAACGTTAGTCCTATTGGATAGTATTTTAGACACAATTTTTCAACAACATCGGTCAAGAACTCTCTGAGTTAGAGTGGGTCAAAATTTAACATTTTTGCCAAACAGGTGTTTTTTCTCATCCACGTAACTTATTACCTATTGTTCTTAGCAAAATTTGTCCCAAATAGTTTCGATAGCTATATCTTCTATCTTTCTAAAAAAAATTAAAAAAAAATTAAAAAAAAATTAAAAAAAAAAATTTTGACTTTTTTTTTGCAAAGTCAAAAACTTTTTTTACTTTTTTTTTCAAAAAGTGGGTTTTTTTTTTTTTTTTTTTTTTTTGCTCAAAAGAAAGCTTAGGTCTTTTCCTTTAAGAGCTTTTTGGTCGCTTAGTGGGATGCGAGTTGTATATCTATAAAAAAAAATTTTTTGTAACCCAAGACAAAGGTTTTAAAATTTTTGCATACAAACTATTTTGAATTTTTTCCTATTTGTGTGTAAGTGTTTCTAAAACCTTAAAAATAAAACTTATACTGAAAAACTAGACAAATTTACCTTTCTGACGGTATGTAACATACCTAACTAAAATTTCATACCCTCGATACTGTAATACCCACAATATGTTAACCTCAGAAATAAAATCACTTTTTTTCTATAGAAATGTTGAACAAATTTTTTTTTATTTATTTTTAATAATAATTAAGTTAATATATAATAATAATAAAAGATATATAATTTAATAAAAGTTAATCTTAAACACATTAGATCCATTTATATCATAACTATTTTTATACCTAATTTATTGTAGCTGATACCCAGTCATTCATCCAGCTTATTTATCGCCTTTATTTGCTGCCTTTTTTGGCGTTACTACGTTCAGCTGTTGATTTCGGTGCTGGTTTCTTTTTTGGCTTTGGAAAGAAATCGCATTGAGTAGAGGCAGAAAACTTTTTCAACTTGAGTCTTCCATCGACAAGCGGTATAAAAGCATGGTATTGAGCGGTGCCATCGATTGTTACCGCAGCATCGAATCTGCTCTTCAGTGTTTTCAATGTTTCCTCATGATCCTCTTTGCTACTGAAAACTATTTTAGTTTCTTTACAATAATTCTTTGCCCAATGGAATAAAGCAGTCGCATCTAAGATGCGATCTTCAATAGCGCACTGGAGGCTATACTTCGCTGCATTTCTTTTGAGGTTTGCTCCAATACCATCACATGCTCCTTTACCATGAGCTGTAGGATGAAAATGCCACTCAGCTGGCATTCCAAAATCTTTTTCATGAGCTATAAGATTTGCGAAGCTACTTTTGTTTTTGAAATGTTGATGAGCTCCGTCCGAAACGTAGTATACCTTATCAACTGTAAATTTAGATTTTAGATAATTTAGTATTATTTTCTGGTATTCATAAACTGCAACGGTATCATGTTTTAAATCGTCGGATATGATTGCCATACTTTTGTGTTCCAGTTTTTCATCTTTCATGTAGTAAATAACTACTGTGAATATAGTTGCTTGGTCGTTATTGAAGTGGAATGCTTGTATGGCATCCTGAATAACATATTTATAGTTTTCTGCGAAATCATATGAAATAACGAATTCACCTGACTTCAAATGTATCTTCAAATCGTTGATGAATGACCATTGCTGTTTGACTAAAAAGTCATGGGTTCTCAAATTTAGCAATCCTGTACACATTTCTTCCACAAAATCATCCACATTTAAAATGATTGTTTTCAATGTGCATCTTTCAGTCTGAAGCCAAGATTCAAATTTGACCTCCTCAATACATTCTCTATCAAAGGAGTTGATTAAATTCTCTTTGATGAATGTGGTTTCCGGGCAATTTGAACATTCACCTAAGTGGCAAGAAGTTGATGGATTAGAACACATGGTCAATTTAAGGCAATCGCGGTAATCGTGCAAATCTTCTGGCGAATCATCTGTTAAGTTCTTTAAGTTGATTTCCTTCAACATCAGTTTAACATTTTCATGGTAAATGCAAACGCATACTGTGTGAGTTCCGCTACTTCCTGCCAAAACACAATGCTTTGGCCTGAGTTGGGTAAATTTTGTGAAGCCAATTTTGACATCCTCGTATTCAGATTGAAATGTTGCGAATAACTCTTTCAGGTTACACAGAACCATTCTCTTCTGCATTTTAACTTTCTCGCCATCTATTCGGACAGACACGCAGTCTTTCACCCCTGGCATCAGGCGACTCATATCATCTCGCTGATAAAACTGAGTTACTAGAGTTTCAGTTTCGCACTCTAAAGTTTTTCCCTTCTTTTTGTTTGGGAGTGCGAGAATCCCATGCTCAGCAACCAATTTTTTAGCAATTCTTGCTTTTCGTTCAGACGTTCCAAACTCAGTCATTATTTTTGCACAACTCCATGTCGTTGGAGCAAGTGTGAGAAGTTGAATTCTTTCAGCTCTACTCTGTGATGTTTTGTATTTCTCTTTTATTTGTTCAAGAACTTCTACTGCATCCTTATGATATTGGTTTTGACACTCATTCTTTGAACTTATACCCTCTACTGAAAAGTTGGAATCACCATCATCATCAACAGTTCTGTCATCATTCTCACAACTACTATTGTCTTCATCTGGAACAACTTCAACGCAAGCCTCATTACTATTCATATCCGGTAATTCTTTCAACTTTCCGAGCTCTTTCCTGCATGATCCACAAATAAGCAATCGTTTTGACAGCGTAGGGAATTTTTTTAATAAGCCGTCGGAAATATTTCGCATATCTGATGATCTGTGACTCTTTTTGTTAAAGGGATTAAAACAAAAAGAACCATGAATTTTATTTTCAATCTTAGCCTTTTTAGGAGCCGTAGAACTTCACGCACTTTTTAAAGTCAAGAGTCATAAAATAATAAAGAAACTGGCATTTCGGAGAATGACCATAAATATTTCCACGTTATTCAAAAACTTGTCTCTGGGTCAAGAAGGGATTAGTGTGATTTAACCGCATGTTGCAAAATAATAATGAATTACCTATTTCAACCAAATGTTACTAATAATAATAAACTACCTGTTAACTTCACGCACTTTTTAAAGTCAAGAGTCATAAAATAATAAAGAAACTGGCATTTCGGAGAATGACCATAAATATTTCCACGTTATTCAAAAACTTGTCTCTGGGGCACCTGATATTTTGACAATAAAAATTGCATTCAATATTACGTCAGCTCAAAACTACCTATAGGATTGACAAAAAAGCCGTAATGAAAGGCAAGACTCAGAAAAAATGTTGGCGTGGAAAAATGTTGGGAGTTTAACATATTGTGGGTATTACAGTATCGAGGGTATGAAATTTTAGTTAGGTATGTTACATACCGTCGGAAAGGTAAATTTGTCTAGTTTTTCAGTATAAGTTTTATTTTTAAGGTTTTAGAAACACTTACACACAAATAGGAAAAAATTCAAAATAGTTTGTATGCAAAAATTTTAAAACCTTTGTCTTGGGTTACAAAAAATTTTTTTTGATAGATATACAACTCGCATCCCACTAAGCGACCAAAAAGTTCTTAAAGGAAAAGACCTAAGCTTTCTTTTGAGCAAAAAAAAAAAAAAAAAACCCACTTTTTGAAAAAAAAGTAAAAAAAGTTTTTGACTTTGCAAAAAAAAAGTCAAAATTTTTTTTTTTAATTTTTTTTTAATTTTTTTTAGAAAGATAGAAGATATAGCTATCGAAACTATTTGGGACAAATTTTGCTAAGAACAATAGGTAATAAGTTACGTGGATGAGAAAAAACACCTGTTTGGCAAAAATGTTAAATTTTGACCCACTCTAACTCAGAGAGTTCTTGACCGATGTTGTTGAAAAATTGTGTCTAAAATACTATCCAATAGGACTAACGTTGGTGCAAATTTCATCCCGATCGGAAGACATCGGTTTTCAAACGTTCGGTCACTTGAGATGAAATGCCCCATATATGCAAATGCGTATAAATTTTGCTAAATTAGAATAAGTATGCAAAGTTCCCAATATTTATAAATTAAATAAAAAAAAATTAACAAAAACTAAACTAAATTTACTTTTGGCGATTTTTTAGTTTTTTTCATCAGTTTTTGGCGATTTTTGACTTAAATATTATACTAGTTTTTTTTGTGTAACCAAAATTTTATTTTTTTAAATAAAAAAATTAACAAAAACTGAACAAATTTGACTTTTGTCGATTTTTGGCGACTTTTGGCGATTTTTGACATCCGGTTTGGCGATGGAGCTCAAAAAAATCTGACAACCCTGCTTGCTATGCATTATTTTTAGCTTAAAAAAACTCAAATTCCCTAAAAAAAACGCTAGATATTATATTTATCGAAACACATTTTTTGAATAACAAAAATACTTGAAAATCTTTAGGCATATTTGACCCCACCTAGTTATTTTTGACCCCACCTAGTGACGAATAAAGACGAGATTGGGCAGCTAAAAAACACGTGTTCCTTAAATTTTTATTCTCAGCAATATATTTGAAGTTTATTAAAATCTGACCGTCCGGGTCGTGATCCCTCCCTTGTAAGTCTCAGTAAGGGGGTTTTCAGCTGAGGCT
>CM037851.1:64875756-64895756 GCA_021234595.1 Delia radicum | reverse complement strand
TATTTATGTTCGCCTCTTTATGTTCGCCTCTTCTGTCCGTCCGTACATCTGGCTGTCTGTCGTCTTCAATATATATATATATATATAAAGGCATGTGCTAAAAGCACACGTGTGCCTCTTTTACAATAAACTTTTGTACACATTTAACAAATACATTTTTTTAGGAGTCTAGTTACCATAACCAACCAAACATGTAAAATATTTTCTACACGCTGAAAAAAAAACGCCCTGTTTGAAATATAAATGCTGGTAATATACTTTTGTTTGTAAAACAAACATATTACATATATTTTTGCTTGCAAATATAATTATGTTTGCTTATAAACATTTATATGTTTGGAACTAGTGAAAAACGTCTACTGGCAAATATAAATATGTTTGGCTGCACATATCTCACACCTAGTTCAACTCAATTTTTTTTTTTTTTCAGAAATCGAAAAAAAAAAAAAAATTTGCAACTTTATACCAATTGAAACATAAAGAAAGACATAACTGTTTTTTAACTACAGTTAACAACAACAAAATAAGCTGATATTTTTTTTTATAGATAAACAAGTGTATTGTGCATAGTTTAAGAGTATTAAACCGAAAAATTAAAATTTTGAGTTGAGTCACTTTTGAACTAGTTGTGCGATATATATATCGGCCATTGCACGCAAAATCGGCCAAAATCTGACCTTGAGTTTTCCGATTTCAGTTAAATTTTGTATTCCGAAACATTATGGACCCACTTTAGGATGGGCGCTTTTAGTTTTTAAAATTTTTTTTATTCAAATTATTTTAGAATGCATTTTTCTAACGTTTGGCAATTTGCAAAATATTTGCAAACTTTTAAATTTTCTCCAAATAGTTGCACATTCACTGTTTTGGGTCCCGGGGCCTAACTATTTTTAATGATTTTTTGAAAAAAAACCTATAGCACTTTTACATACACTCATAAGAACTTTTCCATAAAAATTTAACAGTTATTTTAAAAGTTTATCGGTGAAGTTGTTTCAATTTAATATACAGTTAAATTACACTGTTCAACAAAATCAAATCGTTTCCAAAATTACAAGGTCCGACCTATAAATTTTGATAGAAGAGACAAAAAAAAAAAAGACACGTGTATCGGCGTTTTGAAAGTTTACATCTGGTTTTCATTTCAGGGGGAGGTAAAGTTTCTCCCAAATGCAAAATTTTTGTATTGTCAATCGGCATAGAAAATCGAGTAAAGCTTACGTTTAAAGTATATGGTGTGTTCAGCAAATTTATGTAAAATGTTACGGAGAACATTTTTGTAGAATATCTTAACCCTCTAACTCCTCAAGGTAAGGGTCTTTTTTGTCCTTCTTTTAAAAAAGAGCAAAAAACACCTTTAAAACAGGGATTTAAGGGGTTAAAATGTTAAAATTTTACTATAAGTCCCTGAATACACTGATGTGATGGGGATATCCTGAGGTTAGATTCGTGTTCTGCGCACATCAAACATTTAGAGAAGTATATTCTAGTCTTAGGGCTAGTAAAAGTTTTGGTCTGTCTTCTTATTTCTCACTAAGCAAAGTGTAACGCTACATTTTTACATTTGGCTAAAGTTGATCCTTTATTTTGCAAAAACTCACATTTATTTCTCTGTTCTTAACTAGCTGGACAATATTCTCAAAAAAAAAAGTTCATAAAACGAAATAGTTTTAAAAATATTATTTAAAAAAATAATATAATGATTAGAGTTCGTCAGAAAAGTATAACATTTCTTTGTTTTTCGGATATCATCACTTTTTTAAATGTTCTGGCATCAATAAAAAAAATTTCCAACTCTTTGCAATGGCGCGCGGCGGCCAAAAACGTTGCATTAGGGGCCGTTTTCATGCAGAGCAAAAAGAAAAAAGTGATGATATCCTAAAATCAAATTTTTGTGACGAATGATATTGTTACTCAGTTTGTTCCTTTTTCCTTTTTCAGTAACAAATCGATATTAAAAAATTTAAATGTTTCGCGAATTTTAAAACAAATGTTTATATTTTTAAAATTAAGAATACATTCTAAATTTTATGATTATTCAGTTTGTTGTTCACTTTTGTTACTTTTAACAACACGAAAAATCTTTCGACTTTTCGAGTTTACGGGCGAATGAAAAAATGGATTTTTTTTGCTATAAAAAATCATGTTTTTTTTTTTTTTTTTTTTTTTTTATATAAAAGAGAAGCAACACTCAGGAAATTCTTCCTATTAATTAATGTGTTGCTTTCTTTTGGAAAGGGGATAGTGGAGAGATGAAAGGTGGTGAAAGATGAAGGACTTCAAACATGGCAACATTGTAATTGCGCAAAATGACAAGTCTTAGAACAGTTGTTGCTCGCCACCTGATGTAGAGTTGGCGAATTTATTGAAGCTTTTTGTTTCATAGCCCTGATTCACTATTTTACTTCGGTGGTGTTAAGTGCTATGGGAACACCGAAGGTGGGCGCAGCGATACATATAAGTGATAGAAAACTGGTCCCGAACCCGGGACCATCTGTGTAACATTCCAACGCGCTAACCATTACACCACAACGCTAATTGTAAACCTTTGTTGTACATGTTAACGGTTCTTTAATCATCCAGCGTTTTTAAACAAGAATCTATCAGCATTCTAGTTGAGAAATGAATTGTGCATTGGTATTAGCTAATTCTGTCTCTTCTGATCGAAACAATACTTGTGTGTATGTAGTGTGACCAAACTCCAATTTAGTCGCAGTCAACGCTGTGTCGACCGTGGCTCAACTCGTTAAGAGGCGAGATTACGATGCATAGCTTGTTGCTAAAACCGTGAGTTCAAATCACAGTACGACACCAAAAAATAAAAAGTTTTTCATATAGAGCAAAATTAACAATATAAAATACTTTGTTCAATTGACACATAAATTAACCACTGACGAGTCCCAGGAGGGGGACGAAACTGCGGCAGTCTGGTGTATACCTTGTGTCCGTAAAATTTTTCAATGAAAATGTTTTCTTCTTCTTCTTCCTGTAAAGAGACTAACTAAAGAAATATTCTACAGTAATTAATATAAAAAAAAAAAATTAATTACGATTGTCATTATCTGACGGTTGCAAAACACTTTCTAACATGTAATTTGTTTTAATTATGTGGGTGGGGGCGTGGCAGTTGTCCAATTCCGCCCATTTTTTTCCAAAGCTGTATCTTGGTCCAATAACATCTTCTACTAAATTCCATAGGTCTAGCATTTTTCTTTTCTAATAAATATAATTTTTTCTCCCTAAAATGATAAACTCTTAGACTGTGCGGCGCCTCACCGTTTTTAAATATAATCTTTTTAATATTGAAAAATTAAAACAAAATAACAAATTGTTGTTTTTTCTATGGAAACATGATGCAAGCTTTTTTTAAATAAATCTTTAATAAAATATAATCCCCGGGGCCCAAAACATACGAAAATTTAGTTTTTTTTAGTAAAAATTCCATATTTAACAAATATGCACTTTTTTTCAAATCCAGAGTGGCCAAATTTGAAAAATTGCATTTAAAAAAGAGATTGCTTAAAAAAAAAAAAAAAAAAAAAAGTAAAAAAGTAGTTAAATGGTGATAATCCGACGAATATTAAATAAAATATGAATATTCAAATTTACACACTTTTTGCATTTTTCTCATTTTTCAAAAAAAAAAAAATGAATCGTGCAGAAAACTGTGGATTTTTCGATATTTAAAAAAACTAAAAACGCAAATCTTTAGGGATTCTAAATGCAAAATTTAATTGATATCGGAAGACCGAAAGTCAAAAATGCCCTTTTTTGGCTGGTCTTCTTATAAGCAGGGCAACCAGAAATATGATTTAAGAAATCCATTTTATGCCCATTAAAAATTACATAAAAACTGGCAAATTGAGCCTAAAATTTAAAAAATAGATTTTTCTTTAAAAATTCGTATTTTAAAATTATTTGTTTGTTAAAGTCGAAGTAAATTTTGTGAAATTTATTTCAGTTGCTAACAAAAAATAAGATTAAATATTAATCAAAGCAAAATCTGTATATTTTTAAAACAGGAAACTCCAAAACAGGAAAAAATTTATTGAATATTCGAAATTGATTTTGCAAACTTCAGAAAATATAAAATTAAAAAAATTCAAAAATTTTTATTTTTCGGAAAAAAAAAGGAAAAAAATATGCTCTTTAAATACAGGTTTGTTCTTTAAACTACAAAAATATACAAAAAACATAAGATTTTTTATTAAAAATATGCTCTTAAAATCAAAATATTCAAAAATATGCAAAAATATGTCATTAAGAGCAATATATGCAAAAATATGCTCTAACAAATCGATTTCAGAATTCGTCAATTATTCTGAAACGGATAAATGTCTTATTAATTTTTTTCAATACAACGCATAGGAAAAAAACATGATACAGCATATTTCTGTTTGCCCTGATTATAAGTATGTTTGCATGTCACAAACATAATACCTAAAAAATTTTAAAATTGCTTAGATTTGTTTAGATTTAAAAATCCGAATTATTGTAAACATATATATAATTACATGCAAACATATTCAAACATGTCTTTTTTCTGCGTGTATGGATGTAGCAAAAATTCATGCATACTCAAACATTGTACTACACTAAGATAATTATCTGCATGATATCAATGAATGTTTGCTTTAGATCTATGAAAGGTCACTGAAACTCGTCCAAAGAAAATTTTGATTAAATTAATGCAGTTTTTCATAATATTTAATGAAAAATTTCATTTTTTTTATTAAAAATTCCATACAACTAATGAAAGAGTTTCATTAAAAATAGTTTCATTAAAATTATTAAGCTTTTTCAAAAAGTTCAAGAAATTTTTTATTTATATTGTGAAGAAATCTTCATCAGATTAGTGAAAATTTCTCTCTGTGTACAACATATTTTATGCTTAAACAAATTCAAAGCTATCAATCTTGTAGTTTGGTCTGCATTTATGATTTTGAGTTAAAAAAATCTTTGAAGTTTAACAAAAAAAAAAAACTGGTAAAACAGCATTAAAATATTGTATGAATAAAGCGCATGTGAAGCAGAGATGATAAGTAAATTGTTTTTAATTTGGTACTATTTTAGATTTATTTGAATTTACTTAAATATTCAAAAAAAGAAAATGTTTTTGTAATAAAAAAATGTTCGAACATGCACGGACATATTTTATTTATCAGTTGATGCGTCTTTTAAATACCTTTTATTTGATTTCCATTGTAAATATAGTTAATAACTTTTATAAGAAATACATTAAAAAAATGTCAAATTGAGTTATATTTGGCCTCAAATTCTAGCTCCTAAACTTGAGATTGCGTACCTATAAAAATACGTGTCTAAGATTTGTTTGTCCTTCACAACATATCCAAGTTTCATTCAAATCTAACTATTTAAAACTGTGTTGTTTCCTTTTTAGTTTTTAATGATAAATACTAGAGTTGGGCACGTAAAAGAATTTTGACTCACACTCACTCAAGCTCAAGAGACAAAAATTGCACTCACGCACAATCACTCACGAACATTTTTTTCTACTCACACTTACGTGAGTAAAGCGTAATCAATCGTGAATCACGCAAATTCACGAAATATCATCTCACCGGAAATAATTCAATGTAAAAATTAAGGTAATTTTTTCTATTTTCTTTTATTTCGGTAACGGCAACGGGTTTCTAGCTTTAACGGTATTTTACTTATTTCGGTAACAGTATTTTAGCGGTAACGGTATTTTAGTTATTTCGGTAACGTTATTTTAGGGATAACGGGTTTCTAGTTATTTCGTTAACGTTATTTTAAGGGTAACATAATTTTTGTTATTCAGGTAATGTCAATGCATACCGATAATTTCAGACCCATTATGTCCGAGTTCCACTGACTGGCTACCCTATGGCGTATGGGACCGGTTCTGCGTGTGCCACAGGATCGGTCGCTTCGTGCGAGAGACCGGTCCTCTGCTAATCCCTACTCTATGTAAACAACTGGCAACTTTAACATTGGCTTGTCATAGGAGGGGGTCATTTGTCCTGCTTTAAACCACATAGTGGCATGCCACAGGACTAACCAAAGATGGGCATACCACAAGACTGTCGCAAAACGGCCATGTCGTGTAAAATAAACGAAAACTAAACAGCTTCCAATGGGTAAAATTCTGACCAACTGACTTCTGGTTATGTTGTATGTCCTCCCTTTACCAGTCACAGGATTGGTAATTTAAGGACAATTGACACTGCTTAACCCACTTCAGTATTAAATTATACCAGTCCTGTGATAAGTTCTTCTTTAACCAGTCACTTTTAGGTCAATTGACTCCTCATTCCCCATAGGGTAGTTTATGATCGAACTTTGGGATAATATTTATTTATTATTTATTTAGTTATTTCGGTAACGGTATTTTATGGGTAACGCTATTTCAATTATTTCGGTAACGGTATTTTAGACATAATGGTATTATTTTATTTCGGTAATGGTATTTCAATGATATTGTTATTTTCGTTACATTGGTAACGGTATTTTACGGATAACGGTTCAAAGGGTTTTGAATCGATAACAGTACTGCCTGCATATTTATTAAGCAAATTTGATACCAAAATTTTTACTGAATGTTGTATCAGTATTGAACATAAAAAATTAAGAGAAAATATGTTATTTTTTAAGTTTTATATATAAACAACTTTGTTAAATACTGCAAAACTTTAATGTAAAAAAACTGCGTACGCTATTGAAATAATGGTCGGTCGGTTTTCTTGCTTTCGATCTTAGGGGTAAATTTTGTAGTGTTGTGCTATTTGGCACACTTAAACTTGAAAAGTGCCACCGATCAAAAGTACCTATTTTTTGTATCACCATTATCATATCTGATATAATAATATAATATTGAGACAAAAAAAAAAAAAACGCAACGGTTTTTTATAGTAAAAAGGGCCATGACAGTGACACTTTGACTTTAAGGTAAAACAAATCAAGATGAAGTTTGAGGTTATTGTCAATGAGAGATGTTAAACTTCAAGAAATGAATTCGAAATATAAAATTAAATACAAAAAAAAAAAGTATGAACGAAAGACATGTACGAATTTAAATAACCAGCATAATTGTATTTGTATGAACATGTTGGTATTGTTTGTTTATATATTTGGTGGATTATGAATGAATATGTTTTCCTCAAAATGAATACAAATATAAAAATGTCGTTTAAATATGATTTATAAACATAACAAGTGATTAATAAATGTACAACTATACTGTTTTTAATTGTTTGTTATAAAAATAAACGAAAATTCAAAACAAAAGACTTTGTGTTTGTTTAATACCAAATCGAAACAAAAGACTTAAGACAAAAACTTGCTAATAAATTCATTAAGAAATAGAAAAGTAATTATAATAAAAAATCACCGAATTTTTTTTTTGCAAACTCATGGCATTATTTTAATATATTTTTTTTTTTTGCTTTTTTGTTAATTCTGTTAAAAAGTGAAATTTTTGTATGTTTTTGCTTCTTTACAAAACTACAAATTAGTAATAATACATTCTAAAGTTTTTTTTTTTTTTAAGGTTAAATTTAGGTCTCTTAGCTACTTGCTATGCAACATGTGTCAAACTTGTATATTAACTTTGGTTATATATCATTAACAAAAAAAAAACTTCTGCTTCTTCTTCATTTTTAACAAGGCCTATTTTTGAAAAATTTTGGTTTTTAGCCTATAACCATTCTTGTAACTAACCTGTTTCTTTTAATGTTGTTATTGCTTTTTTTCTGTGTCATTAAAGTTTTTAAGTTTTATATTTAAAAATTTTTATGCATTTTTTACCACACAAAGTAATATAAAACTTTTTTTTTTCTTACAATGACTTTTTATATATTTAATAAAACGTGTTGTAAATGCGTACTCAGACGGGAGTTTTAACAAAAAAAAATATTGTAAGTTTTTTGGAAGAAGAAAAATAAAATTGGTGTCAACGTGATTTATGCTTACGCACAACCTGTTGTTCAACATTTTTTAAATTATCGTTGTCTAAGAATCAAAACGTAGTTCCAAGGAGGAGTATACGATAATGGCCTGCTTATGAATGATGCAAATATGCTAGAACACTTTAAATAAGTAAAAACAACTGACAAAAGTAACAGTTAAATAACTAACTGCTATAACTTTTGATTTTTTATTTAATATTAAATTTTACTTATGCTAGCCATAAAATCTAAAAAAATATGGAGAAAATTGAATACGGAAAAGTTTGACAGTATAATCTACTGAAAATTATAGTTAAAACAACTGTAGATTCAGTTAAAAGGACTGCAAAGCTAATTACCTTGAAGATAGCAAAAAAGTTGTGTTTAAGAGCTGAAAAATAACTAACAAATCCAGTAAAAACAACTAATAATGTGGTAAAAATAACTGATAAGTTTTTAGCAACAAACATTTTGAAACAGCTGTTAAAATTGGTAAAACTACTTTTTTAAAAGTTTTTTTTTTTATTTTAAAAATGATTTTTAATAAAAAAATACATATTTTTTCTTTCTATTACAATAAAAATTTGTATTTCCAACATCCTACTAAAAATGAGAAGTTAAAATTCTAGTTATGACGGTTTTATGAATTGGATATATAGCGAAATTTTCTAATTATACGGTGCTAAAAAATGTAATCACTTTTGAAGTGGCCTAGTCTAGTTGATTTTATTACATTACGGTTTTGAAAAGTTCCAATATACCCTAAAATTTTCGTAATAACGGTAAAATAGTATTTTTTGCGACTGGCGCATTAAAACATTTGCAACTCAGTTATTTTTTTAACCGATTTTGAAATTAAAAAAAAAAAAATTACCTAGTTTTTCCAAATATTATTAATATAAATATTTAGAGAGTTTAGCAGTTTACATTTTCCATTTTCCATTTTTTTTTTAACTTTTTCTACTTCTACGAGAACATTTTTTCAAATGTTCTTTTAAAACAACAATATTGTTAACTGCTATTAAGAAAATCTCTACATATTTATTAATACAAATATGTAGAGATTAACATTTTCCATTTTTTTTAACTTTTTCAATTTCTACGAATGTTTTTTTTTTTGAATAGTCTTTTAAAATAACAATATTCGTAAAGTTAGTGTTTTCATGAGTAAAATGAGGCATTATTTTACTTTCACTTTTTAAATTCTCTACCGATTTTAACAAGTGATGGCTCATTTTACTCATGAAAACACTAATTTTAATAATATTGCTGCTTTGAAAGAATGTTCGAAAAAAAACTGTCGTAGAAGTTGAAAAGGTTAAAAAAGTTAAAAAAATTTAAAATTTTAACTCTTATAACAAAAATATTAATAATATAAAGAATGTATATAGATTTGGAAAGACCAGGTAATTTTCTTTTAAATACCGTTTAAAAAAGTCGTTTAAAAATTACTGAGTTACAAATGTTTAAATGAGACAGTTACAAAAAATACTCTTTTACTGTTATCTCGAAAATTTGAGGATATAGTGCAACTTCTCAAACCGGTTTGGTAATACACTCAGCTAGACTTACAACCTACACTAAGTCACTTTCAAAGTTAAAGTTCCAGTTAGTTGCTAATGGAACAGTGTGAAAATGAAGATAAAAAAGTAATTATAAACAAAATATAAATAACCGTAAATAACGGCCAAAATAACTAACATACAATTAATAGCAGAATTGTAAAAAATAAAATAAAAATGTAGTTAAAATAGCAAACAATTCTGCACTTAGAATACTATGTAGATAAAGACCACTGCAAATGTAGTTAAAAACAAATGAAATTTCACTTAAAAAAAGGAAGACTCACATTTCAGTAAATACAACTGACATTGCTTTTTAATGTTCAAAAAATTAACCACAATTGTAGTAAAAATTAACCTCATAAGCAGTAATAAACAAACATTTATTTGTTTTATTAAAAAAAAACTACTGTATAAAATGAATGTAAAATCATAATACAGTAATTTGATGTGGTTTGTTTTTTTAAATAACCTACATATGTAGTCAAAAATTAACTTTCTTCTACAAATGACTGTTTTTCACTTAAAAACAAAGATTACTGCATTACAACTCAAACAACTACAAATATTTATAGCAGAAGTTCTCTGAGTGTATTAAATTAATAGTTTTCATTTATATAAATCCTTATTAACGGTTGTTTTTACTACATGTGTGGTTGCTTTTGTGTTTAGCAATTTTTACATATATTAATCACCTTTTTAATTACATTTGCAGTCATTCTAATTGCCATTTTTATTAATTTCTATTAACATAATTCCACTTTTAATGTTAATACTTTGTCGCGACTTCTTAAAATAAAAGAAATGAATTTTTAAATAAAATATATCAAAAAAGTTGCTATTTTTAAAATGCATTTTCAAAACACTTTAAAGCACCACTGGTAATACTCATAAATCGCTTAAATTAAACACTCAAAAAAAAAAAAACAGTAAGTTGAATATTTTGTTAAACGTCTATTAAAAATATTTAACTAACTTACAGCCATTTTTTTTTGCTGAAATTGAGTTTTCAGCAAAAAATTTAGATAAACGGTTTTACTAAAAAACTAATTTTGAACTAATGTTTAACTAGTTTTTATTACTATCAAATTTGTGCTGACACATATGTACATCCATAGCACGGAGAACAAATTAAAAGTCGTGATATAGATTTCGCAGCTTGTCTAGACGAAGTAGAGAGAAAAGAAAATATACAAATAAACCGTAAATATTCTTTTTATCATAAAATTCAGATGCAAAAAGTTATTTTGTCACTTACTTTTTCCAGCAAAAATAAAAATTATTTTTTGACTTTTAGTTTTTTTAACCAAAAAATAAGTAATTTTTTGATTTTCAATTAGTTTTATTAAAATTTTTAATAACATTATTAACGATTACAAAAATCCGATTTGAAAAGATCTTTAAAACTTGTTTGTTATTCACTTTTAAGATTACGAAAAATCATACTTAGTATTACGTTTTTGAAATGACACAATAAAAACCAAGAAAAATGTGTGCATTCAAGTCGAAACTTTTTTAAAATAGTGATAGCGAAAATTAAACTCGATGACAGTTTTGACATATTCGAGCAACAACAAGACAAAAAACGAAAGGGAACAATGAGGAACATTTCGTTACTTATTACCGCTATTATTAAAACGCCTCTGCATTTAATATTAAATTTAAAACTTATACTTTTTAACTAGATTTATTACAACTAAAGTTTATAAATTTCCTCTTCCTATGTAGGCAATTTAAAATAATTCTATTTATATATTTATGGTTGAAATCAATAAAATATTTTTTAATTGATTTTTTGATAAAATATTTATAATCATTTTTTTTTTTTTTTGGTTTTTTAACTGATTTTCTTTACAAATATTTGTACTCGTAAAAGACTTTGTTCTATTTAATTTTATAGTCTCATCTAAATTTAAATGTTTGTTTTATTACAATTTTGTAGTAGTTTTAGTCTTGCAATTACAAGTCTATTTAATTAAAATTTTTTTTTGTTTGTAACAAAAGGGTCACGCAATTGTTTTTTTTATTATTTACTTTGAAATTAGAAAATAAAACAAAATCGTGTCTGAGATTTTTGTTTCATATGTAGGCTGTTTAAAAAACATGCACAATTTATATAAATTGTTGAGTTTATTAGATCAAAAACACGTGTTGACTTTAAATTGTGAAATAAAACAAAAAAATGTTGTTAAATAGAATACAGAATTTTGTTTTATTAAGAATTACGATTATGGTATATGAGTCATTCCATGTCAGACCGTACGATTTTTGCTTAAAATTGACTTTGCTGTCTTTTTGATGTCTTTCAAAATTTTAGTACGTATTCTTCATTAAAAAATATTTGACACGTGTTTGCAGAAAAAAATTAAACATTTTTTTTCAAAAAGTTATGTGTATTTAAAGTTCGTCAAAATCGTGACAAATCTTCCGCCATGAAAACTTTTAAACTGATATTCCCTGTAAATTTCAGAATGGAAGTCGAATGGATTCTATTTTTTTCCGATTTTTTTTCCCGATTTTCCATTGTAGTACCACGAAAAATTACATTTCGTATGTGAACATTATATTTTCAAGCGTGTTAACGAAAATGTTAATGCATGCACACGCTAAAAACTCATATTGTTTGTTTTGCTTTTTCTATGTGCCGTTAGAATTTTAGTGATATTACAATGGAAAAAAATCGGAAAAAACAGAATCTAATCGACTTAAATTCTGAAATTTACAGTGAATATTAGGGTTATATTGAGCTTTGAGAAAATATTTTTTCAGATTTTTCGACTTGTTCGAAGATGGTGGAAAACAGAAATTAAGTAAAAAAACCAAATTTTAAAAATAAAAAAAATAAATAAATAAAAAAAAAAATAATTTTTAAAAAGACGGTTCAAATACATTTAAAATAAGGTATTAAACTTTAAAATCCATTTGCTAGTTTTAAAAAAGAAGTAGTTTAAAAGTTGTTATGTCGGAAGATTTTTCACAAATTTGACGATTTTCAAATGCCCTTTCAAAAAAAAAATCAAACTTTCATATAAACTAGTTTACTCACTTCATGAGAACTAATATAGGAGCTTGAAGTTAAATATTATAACCACTGAAGTTAAAAATTATAACCATTGATTTTTATTTTTGAATAAAAATTATATCAAACTTGTATAAAAGACAAAGTACAGTCTAGTTTACTACCCTGTTTTGTCTATAAACGAAACAAAATATAAAAAGGAGAGATAAACAAAAAACGTGTATTGAATATCCAGCAGAGGTGGATCTTGCACATAATAAACAAGTTTTCAATTTATTTTTTGATCAATGGTTATAATTTTTAACTTCAAGCTCATATATTAGTTCTCATGAAGTGAGTAAACTAGTTTATATGAATGTTTGGCATGGGATTGTTACCGCTTTCAAAACGTGTTTTGATGATGGGAACCTAGAAAATTCCCGAAATAGATCTTTCAACACTAGGGTGGGGCGATTAGTATGGAATCTTAACGGGCGCTTCGCGTTTCTGATTCTTGGGATTGTACTGAGCAAAAAAGTCCACTGGACCATTAGATTAGATTAGATTAGATTATAGTGGCACTATGCACCGCGACCAGAAATTGGTATTTTGTGCTGCCAGCGAATACACCCTATAGGTTCAGGCTCCCTATGAAGCCAATTATCCTACCAGGTGAACAGTTCCAAACGTCCGATGGCGTCACTATTCGATCACCAAAATAACGCACCCTCCTGTCGGAGAGCCTCGGACATTTGCAGAGAACATGCTCAGAGGTCTCGGGTTCCAATTCACAAAACCTGCACGTATCCGTAGAGGATCGTCCCATCTTGTACAATTGATACCTAAGGCCACAGTGTCCTGTGAGGTAACCCGTTACGGTCCTTAGTTCGCCCCTCGTCATAGACAAGAGTTTCCGCGACCTCTCCCCAGAGGGAGATATAAACAGCCTCGCCTGTCGCTGCCCAGGCGATCTGGCCCAATAGGCCCCAAACTCCGACTCCCTCCATCTTCTGAGCTTCTCTCTGACATACCCATTGGGTACGCCACAGAAGGGTTCCGGGCCAATGAAGTGTCGACGAGCTCCGCAGTTGGCTAGACAGTCAGCCCGTTCGTTGCCCTCATGCCCCTCATGGCCTGGAACCCAGCCCAGTGTCAAGGAGTTGTTAAGTCCTAGACGATTTAGAGAGTCGATACATTCCTTAACCAGACCAGACGACACATCTTGAGCCCTCAAGGCACCAAGTGCCGCTTGGCTGTCAGATAGAATGTAGATCGTGGCCCCCCGTGTCCTCCTCCGCAGACACTCTTCCACACAGATACAGATAGCGAAGACCTCAGCCTGAAAAACGGAGGGATATTTGCCCATGGGCAGAGCACGCTGAAATCCGGGTCCGACGACACCCGCCCCCGTATCCATGTTCGACTGTTTCGAGCCATCCGTGAACCAGACCTGTGCACCAACCTCCGGTACCCAAGATCCATTCAACCACATGCTCCTGTCGAAAATCACAACAACAAAGTGCCTAACAAATACTTGCACAGGCAGTATCTTGTCACTGACCCTAATAACCGGGTCATCAGCGAACATTTTCGCAATCTCAAGATGCCCCTTCAGATCCCCACTCCTCATGCTGCCAATCTCCCGCAGCCTTAGGGATCCCATGCACGCGTTCTCCTTTACAGAAATATGCAAAGGAGGAATACCCAGCATGACTCCAATGGCATCAGTCGGACATGATTTTGAGGCACCAGTGATACCAATACATGCCAGTCGATAAATCCCCTTAAGAGTCATCTGAGCCCCGAGTTGTTCAACCTTTGTCCACCACGCCAAAGAGGCGTATGTGACCATCGGTTTCACAATGGTGTTAAAAGACCAGTAGACCATTTGAGGTCTAAGGCCCCAGGTCTTGCCAAAGAGCCTCTGGCAGGCAAACATTGCCCTAGTGGCCCTTTTAGAGATC
Source organism: Delia radicum (assembly GCA_021234595.1). Taxonomy (NCBI): domain Eukaryota; kingdom Metazoa; phylum Arthropoda; class Insecta; order Diptera; family Anthomyiidae; genus Delia; species Delia radicum. The sequence continues at coordinate 64,881,304 of CM037851.1, read as the reverse complement.
ATATCAAGGTGCTCACTCCAATTCAGAGACCTATCCAATATAACCCCCAAGTACTTAACGCTATCAGAGAAGCAAATCCTCGTCCCCTGAAGCGATGGCTCAGTGAGACATAACTTACGTCTCCTAGTAAAGGGCACCAGGATGGTTTTCGAGGGATTTATAGTCAATCCCTTCTCCTGGCACTACTTTAAGGTAAAGTTCAGAGCCTGTTGCATGCGCTCAGAAATTGTCCTGTCATCCCAGCCTGTGACAGAAATAACAAGATCGTCAGCATATCCGTAGGTTCTGAAACCCAGGTCATTAAGCTGCTCAAGCAGCTCATCACTGACCAGAGTCCACAGCAGAGGCGATAGCACACCACCCTGAGGACAGCCCCTAGTCGCCCCTATGGTCCTAGAAGTGTTCCCGATGCCGAATGTAATGACTCTAGAGGTCAACATCTCCAGAGTCCAACTAACGATAACACTGGGGATCGCATCGTAGGACGTGTTGTCAAAAGCGCCCTGAATATCAACGAAAGCACACAAGGCTATTTGCTTCGCCTCCAGTGCCTTTTCGATCATAGTGACAGCTTGATGGACAGCCGTCTCAGTGGATTTTCCCTGCTGATACGCAAATTGGTACCTATGAATGGGTTTGCGCAGCAGGTACACATCCCTGATATAGTGGTCCAAGACTTTCTCCATGATCTTAAGGAGAAAAGAACTAAGACTTATTGGTCTATAAGATTTGGGCAAATGTTCCGCTTTGCGCCCAGCCTTCGGTATGAATACTACCTTAACTTCGTTCCAAGCCAATGGAACGTGAGCAAATAACAAACTCGACTTAAAAATCCTGGTCAGTTGCGGGAGTATAAGATCCATGCTCCTCTGCAGCAGACACGGATACACCCCATCTGGTCCAGGAGATTTAAACGACGAAAATTTTCTCACTGCCCATGAGATCCTTCCCTCCTGAAACACCCTGTTCGCAAGTCGTATGTCCCTCCCAGATAGGCTAGGAGTCCTAGGAATCCTAGGTAGCCTCTCAGGTGACACACAATCCGGAAAGTGTGTATTCAGTAAGAGTTCACAGGTCTCCTCGGGCGATTCAGTATAGGACCCGTCCGGTCTCTTCAGGGTACTAAGTCCGTTCGTATGATCTTGTGAAAGAGCCTTCTGAAGCCTAACCGCTTCGGGGAGATCTGAGATCTTCTCGCAGTAGCTACGCCACGTTGCCCTCTTAGATCTACGGAGTTCCTTATTGTACCCAGTTAGAGCCGCCTTGTAGGCCACCCAGTTGCCTGTCTCCTTGGCCCTATTGAATAGTCTTCTCGCCTCGGTTCTGAGTTTCCCAAGTTTGTCGTTCCACCATGGAACATCACGCTTGGTTTTCCTTGCCCCCATTGGGCAGCTCAACTCATAGGCGGAAATTAGATTACACTGAATATCAGCCGCCTCCTGATCGATTTGTGTCGTGCTCAAAATAAGCCCCCTCGAGCAGTTAGCGGAGTCTTCAACATTATACCGAAAGAGATCCCAATCCGTCCTCCTGGGATTACGGAAGGACTGGATAGTACCCAAAGAACCCTCAATGTTGAAGACCAGGTGTTGGTGGTCCGACATTGAAACTTCCGAAGATACGTGCCAGTCAGAGATGGCGAAGGAAAGATTAGAGCTAGTAAGTGTGAGGTCTAAAACCTCCGATCTAACTACGTTCCTGAAAGTGGGTTCGTCACCCCTATTCGCTATATTTATGTTATTACTACTAATAAACTCTAGCAGGTACTCACCTCGCTTGTTGTTACCTGTACTTCCCCAAGTAATGTGATGAGCATTGGCATCACAGCAGATGATCCATCCAAGATTTCTGGAGTTGCAGAATTCCACAAGAGCTCTCACTTCAGATGTTGGCGCCTCATCTACATCTCCCGGCAGGTACGCGGATGCAAGTACCACCTCATGCTCACCAGATAGGGAGGGCACTCTAGCCCGTATGGCAACCAAATCCCCTAAGATAAACTCTGAGATGGGAAGAATGGTTAAATTGTTTCTAACAAACATGGCCGTTCTAGGCCTCTCATGTTGATTGTTATATATGAGCCTACCTTGTTTTGAGTTGAGCCCTTTTATTGCTCCTGCATGCACCCATGGTTCCTGGATAAAAATGACGTCCAGGTCGTCTGAGGTGAACCTTCTAATTGCCACATCTGAAGCCGCTTTGGCATGGTGAAGGTTCACCTGTAAGCACTTAATGTGCTGTTTTGCCTTACTTTTGAGGCCATTATTTGCGAGCTTGTTTTTTGGCGCGCTTCGCCACTTTACTTCCTCGATTGCTGTTCAGCAGAGCTGCTTCTTCTGCTGAGTGCCTCTCCCACTTTCTAGGCCTGTTGCTTGTATGGGCCGTGGAAGCCTTGTTTTTGGCCCTCTGGCTATTTTGCCCGCTAGAAATTGACCTTGGCACATGCTTCGAGCAGCTTGGTTTATCGTCTGAGGTAATTGGCTTTGAAGCACTCTTATCAGACTTAGCCGAAGTTGCTGAAGCAGATGCATTGGTCGTTTCGAGTTTCTTGCGCTCGACCACATTAGGTTGACGGGTGGGTCTTACCAGCGCCGTTCCAAACTCGAATTTCACCCGATAGTTCTTTTGTTTGAGTACATCGGCAGATATTGGATCGATCGAAAGAGTGATCTCGACTACACGACCCTTCACGACACTATTCAATACCTTCCAGTACTCAACCGAAAGATCACGGTTCTGGGCTTCAACCAGTCTAAGTATGAAGTTACTTGAGGTATCCTCCTTGTCCGGGAAGTATCCCACGAACACTTGGGCCTTTGGCACTTCATCCTCAGCTACGACTTTGAGAACAGCACCTTCCCATGGCTTTATTTCGGGGACATGCGTCTCCATCCACTGTACCGTCTCTTTGTCGTCGCATACAAATTGATCCATCCTGGTTTGAAGGAGCAGTTGGAAAAACTGGGCTTCAGGGGCCCCTTCTTGAGCTCAACAATTTTATACAGGATGGACCTTTTGATGGAGTGTAGCTGCTCGTCAGACCATCTCGTTGCCGGAAAATCAGGCGGTATAACGCCAATTTTTAGGGCGGCAACGACATCCTTGTATGAGGGGACCATTGTTTTTGGCGGTTTTGCCGGCACGGTTATGGCTGGTTTCACTAGTTTGCCACTGTCCACCTTAAGGGGCGTGCCATCCGCAGCTGCTCCAGCGGTCCTCTTTGCAGGCTGTTTCGTTGCAGGTGGCGTTGATCCATCGGATCGCACTCTCTTACGAACACCTGTCAGTGCCTTGACTTCTTTTCGAGTCTCTCGCATCGGTTTTTGGCATAGTATGCGAGCCGTCTCGATGTCAATACCATCTTCCAAGTATTGCTTCATGTGTTTTCGAGCCGCACCAGTTAGTTTGGCTCGATTGTTTGTCGATTGCTTCGACACAGCACTTTCAGTAGTTACGGCTTCATGAGGCTGCGAGTTTAATAGTGCATCCTCATCGTCCGTTGGGATGGTGGAGTCATCAGCAACGGGTGGACCTGAAGTCGCAATAGCCTGCTCCACAACATCCATATTTTCTGCAGGTTCGGACAAAAATGTGTCCATTGGCTGCACTTTATTTTTGTCTTTAGCACATTCCAGGCCCTGAGGCACACTGTTTGCTTTAGATAGATCTGCTTCGATCTCTTCTTGCTTTTTATTATTTAGTACATGAATTTTCTCCATCTAAAATAAATATAAAGTAAATAGGGATTAAAAAGAACGCTCGGTAACAGAGCCCTGTGCTACCAGCGGGTTAGTACAACCAGGGTTCACCACGTCCTGGAGGCCTCCGTTCAAAAACACACTCACGTAGTGCTACACATCCCATGGGCACGGATGACACCCGGGATTACGGGTTTTTATCGAGTAATGCCACTCTAGAGCCGCCATGTTCTGCGAAAGTAGGGGCCACCTCTAACCGGGTGTGGCTCTTCACCACGCATGGTCGGTCTTGATCCTTGAATTAAGCTAAGGCATTATCGATAGATTTGCTGTATTCGCATTCAAGGACCCTGTGGCTCACACTCACTAACCAACCAGTGAGCAGGCACCACTGCAACGCCCCCCCACTGGACCATACGCCTACGGTGAAAATCGAGCTTCCAGATTTTAACTTTACGCCAAAAAAGCCCTATTAAAATTAACCCCTTAAACCCCACCCACAAATATGACTTATGCATTAATCTGCTAGAGAATGTTCCAAAGAAGAGATTGATACCATAATCTTGCTCCTTCTACTTCCTGAGATATGTCCATTAGGCCGGGTCGATAAAAAAAGTTGTGCCGGTCACCCCCTAGAATTAAAGATAATTTGAAGAAGATTTGAAAAAATTTTTTTTTGCCACGCCCCTTGACCCCGCGCATTTGGCTTTTTATTTCCTGTGGCTCCATTTATAGTCCGATCGTAGCGTTGATATATCATTGTTTTTGGAATGACAACGGCTACATTTTCTACTTTGATCACTTTTGACTCCGACGTCAAATTCTAGAAGTGACTTCTGGAAACTCGATTTCTACCACCCTAATTCACGAGTTTTTCTAAACGATAAAAAAGTTTTTTAAATTCCATGAAATTTTGTCTTTTACAGTATATATATTTATTCAGTAACAAAAAAGTTACGAAGGTTTAAAAAAAATCAATTTGAGTTTTTATTCCAACAATCGTTAACAATAAGCTTTGGTCTTTTTGTGGTTATTGTTTTTGTGGCCATTTTTAAAGTGCTCTCTTTTTACTCATTTTTCTATCAAATATTGTTGAGAGAAACTCTATTCTTAAAAGTATAAACAATGGTTTTTTTTAATGTGGTATTCTCCTTAAATAAATTAATTTAAATTTTGGCGAGACTGCAGCTGTTTATACTGCTCTCGACTTCTTATTTTAGCAAATATATACCCCATGCGCTTTTCGTCCGTTACCTTGTTTGCGGATTCACTAACAACTCGCACAAAGCGTTCGGTATTTTGCGAATGACATGGAAATTCTAATAAATAAATTATATATTTTAATTATGGACATAAAATATGTATTTAAAATCGTAAAATATGTACTTAAAATTTAAAAATATGCATTTATTATTGATTTTTTAATTTTTTTCTATATAATTTTTAAATTTTAGTAATCTCTGTTTTGAAAAGTCGTTACAAAATTGAGAATTACAATTAAAAATCTTCTTAAAGTTTGCAGTTGAATTTTCTGTCATATTACATTTCTTGATAAAAAAAATTAAATGTATAAATTTGATGAGATTTTATTTCTAAAAAAATTTAAATTGTAAAAAATTTATTTTTAGTAAAACATCAAAAAAAATTTGCAAAAATATGCAAAAATATGTAAAAATATGCAAAAACATGTAAAAATATGCAAAATATGTAACAAAAAATACAAAATATGCATAAGAATATGCATTTATAGCAAAATATGCAAAAATATGCATTTATAACAAAATATGTAAAAATATGCACTAACAAATCGATGTCATTTTGTTGCAAATTTGTTGATTCGCAAAGATATT
>CM037851.1:64851890-64875656 GCA_021234595.1 Delia radicum | reverse complement strand
TAGATATATTCATAGTTTGGAAATAATGATTAGAAAATTTCATTGTATTGGGAGAAGTCATATTGTTGCAAAATCTAACTCAGCAGTCGCCATAATGATCCATTTTGACCGCCTAGCTCAGGACGCCAGAGAGGGATCGACCGATCATATGGGAAGAGGCCCGAACAATAAAATTACCGTTTGGAATTTTGACTACATTTTAAGTAGGATGTAGGAAAAAATAGTTTGTTGTTATCGAAAGAAAAATATAATTAAAATATGTTCTTAAAATACCGAAAAAATTACATTTAAGAAAAAAACAGTAGTTTTTACCAAATTTTGCAGTTGTTTCAATAGGTATATAGTAAAACATTGTCAGTTATTTTTACAACATAGTTAGATGTTTTTTATTAAATTTGTTAGTTGATGTTCAATAGTAAAAAATCAACTTAATATTTAGTTATTTAAATGGTAATAACCTTTGTTGCCTTTTAAACTGAATTTACAGTTTTTTTTAACTTCCATTTTCAATAGATTCTACTGTCAAACTTTTTTAGAGTGTGAATTTCTTCTTTCAAAAGGAATTTACACAGAAATGCTAAACTACTAAAAAATTATTAACTGCTAATCTACACTTAAATAATCTTACAGTAACTACATGTATGTCATTCGGGTAGTAAACAGTAGTAGTTGTTTTAACTACTACTATAGTAATTTTTGTATGAGAAAATTAAAAACGATTAATTTAGACAGTCATTTCAAAAATAACTAACCAAATATACTGTACTCCAGTAACAGTTGTTTTGAGTAGTATTCTAATAAACAACTACCAAAACAGTAATTTTGCAGTAAACAGTAAATTTTGTTAGTTATTTAAAAATAGAAGATTATGTCGAGTTTTTAAAATTCTCGTTTATTTTATATTTGTTACTACTGATAGGTTCATAAAAAAAATTAGAAAATTTCATTGTATCTCCATGCATAAAAACGTTATAACTGGAATACTGTTTGGAATATTGACTTTACATTTTAAATAAGAAAAAAAAAACTTTTATTAAAAACTACTTTATAAAATATCGAAAAATAACTGTTAAAAACAGTAGTTTTTACAACTTTTGTAGTCGTTTATGTTCATTGTTGTTATTAGCACTTTTTTCGAAAACCACTAGTTTAAGAGTTATACCCCAAAAAAGATTTGAACTAATTTTAGTTAATTTTTAGGGGTAAATGTCGATTTTGACTGGCCTGTTTGCATCCGCGAGGCACTACGAAAATTATTTTTTATCCCTAATGTACCGAAAATGCGCGGGGAGCGGTAAAAATAAACTTTTACACATTCCTTATACTTTGTGGGTGCTGTAATGTACAGGGTACACCATTTCCACTCGTTATTAAAAAAATCACACACAATTGTAATTTCAAAATTGCATTTGAATTTCAAAAAATACCAAATGCAATTCAAAAACACCAATTGAAATTTCAAAATTGCATTTGTTATTCAAAAAAATACCATATCGTTCGATTGATAATTGGAGCGGCGAACCGACCAAAACCTTTTTAAGCCACTAGTTTAAAGAGTTATACCCCACAAAAGATTTGAACCTATTTTAGTCCATTTTTAGGGCAGACGATTTCAATCCAATTTTACTAGTAAAGTTTCAAAATTTTGGTTTGTTAATGTTTTTTTTAACTAATTTTAATTTTTAATAATGGGTAAAAATACTGTAAGTGTGTATTATTATACACGCAAAGAAAAAACATGATTGGGGGAACCATATACGAAGAGGATCATACATTTTTGGATTTATGATTGCGACAACCATGTTACTATGGTTGTGGAAACCATACTTTTATTGCTTCTGATAATTAGATTACCATATTATGGTTCCAAATCCCAATATTATCATATTATGGTTCTGGAAATTTTTATGATTAATAATAATATGAGCCTTACAGAATTCACCCAGCATTCTTTAGAAGCTGGATTAAAAATATATATATGTTTATGCATGAATCACGCATAAAAATATTGTTAAGAATACAATTTCACAATACATTTATAATGATCAAACCATGTTTGAAGAAATCATTACAATTGCATTATAACCATAGTATAGTCCTAGTTATCATAGTATGATCATGGACAAAAATTTCGTCATAATTTATTACCATATCACGATTATTTCAAACATATTATGATTATTTCGTACTACAGACTTAAAAGCACGTGCATTTTGTTTAAAATTTTCTTTCATAATTACAAACAATTAAAAATAAAGCACTTTTTTTTATCAATTTATACTTAATTTGTAGCATTTTTATGTCCATATAATAAAAATAACTTTATTTAAGGAGTGCGTGACAACTAAATTCCAGGGTAGACCGGGTTAAGACTACAAACTTATTTCTTCTTCCGTAAAACAAATCAGCATTAAAATTAACACCACCACGTGTTTGTCTATTTTTTATGTATTTTTGTTTAATATTATTTATATTATCATAAAAAAAGCGAATGATCTTCTTATAGTCGTCGCAACTATAATATGGCTATAGTTACATAGAGGAATATGATAAGAAATGCTATATTATGATTGTAGACAATACAATAATATGATAACTGAAAAGAAAGAGAAATTTTTACTAGAACATAGTAAAAGCAACCATATTATTGGTGGAATATGATTCATACAACAATAATTTAATTGAAACAAACATGTATGGCTGTAGGAAACATATTTTTGTGGCCGCAATCACATTGCAACCATATTTTTCTCTGCGTGTACATATGTATATAAATTTACGTAATATTACATTAAACTTTACCTCATTTTATAGCAGTAAATTTACAATCATTTCTTTAGAGTGTACTTAAAACTTTGTTAATTTAAAATATTTAGTAATCGGTATAAAATTTCTTGTTCGGCAAAGTATTTTTTATATTTTCAACCGATTTCCAACTTATTTATTTTCTGAGTGTATAAAAAAATATTATTTTAACTGGAGGTTTCTTCTAACTGAGCTACTGAGAAATATTTTCGGTGCAGTTAAAAAATTGTCGACATTGTTAGTTATGCAATGCAGTTGTTTTTCAACAGTTAAAAAAATAAATTTTTAGTTATTTTAGCGGTAATTACCTTTGTCGCCCGTTTAACTGAATTTACAATTGTTTTAACTACTTTTTGAGTAAAGAAATAAGCGCCAATTCGTCAAAGTCATAAGAAATTGAAGATATGAAGTCTCGAAACTATTTATTTGATATTTTTATCATAATAATATTTTAAACCATGACTTGGCATATGATACAATTTGTAAAAAAATCTAAATATTTGGCTTATTCGTTTGCAGCAATAATTAAAAGTATCTAAAAATAGAAATTATATGAAAAATCAGATTCACTTTTTTATCTAAGCTGAAGACTATTAAAATTAAACGTTTTAAGCTATAAAAGTAAATGATATTCGCCTAAGAAACAATAACGTTGATGCTAAGGATGCAATCAGCAAGCACACGTACACACAAACATTTACACAAACACACACACACCAATGCATACGCGAGCATTTGACTGCTTCAATGCCACCCGAACTAAAACGAAACTTATGAAGTGAGATTTTTAAACATTTATTTTGGTAAGCAACGTAGTTAAGGATAAATATTTTTTAACACACACACACACTCACACATGCATACATACATATGGTATTTAAAAATACTTAGGCAAAAGCAAAACCGGAAACGGAAATTCTGTGTAGTGAAGTGAGTCTACATTTAACAGAAAAACAACGAAAAATTAATGCTTGTTGAGGAATGAAAATTAAAAACAATTTTATAAAATGAAAAATTTCCTAACCCTTTGACTACCCTTGTACGCTACTCTTCTGTACACATTTTCAAAAAAATATATAAATTTGATAATGCAATAAAAGTTTATATTTTTGTTTAACAAAGTCCGATATTTGTTAGCAAAGTCCATTTTGTTTTTAATCAGCATTGATTTGCGAAAAATGAGGCGTTTGGTGTATCTCCTAAACTAACAAAGCTAGAATCTGGAAATTTTACATGTAGGTTCATCTAATGACCAGAATAAAATAAAACAAAGCACTTTTGATTATTCAAATGTTTAAGTTGTAAAAATGGGCTGATAAGTTTCAAAAAGAAAAGATTTTCGGACCAATTTTTTGGTTGGTAGGAGGCAGATCTGTAAATGAATCATTCATTTTTGAATTAATTCGCTAATCATTCATGCACTGAATTAGTAAAATTTTTAATTAATTCTTTCGCCAAAAAAAAAAAAAACGAATTGAATGAAATTTGAATCGATTCCTATGTATTTGACTATTAAATCAAATCAATTTGGCAAAATGAATTGCAATTCATTTCAATTCAAATGAGTATGGCGACATGAATTGCAATTCATTTCCAATTCATTTGACTTGAACTGATTTTGAATTAATTCAAATGAATTAGAAAAAATTAATTGCAATTCATTTTAAATTCATTTGAATTGAATTGATTTTGAATTAAATCAAATGAATTTTATGAAACTCTTCATCACATATAAGAAAATTTTATAAATATGATTAATTACACGGTGCTATAGTGAAAAAAACTTGTAAAATGACCTAGTGTAGGTTGTAGGACTTGTTGATTAAATCACTTTTCTATTTTCAGAATTTTGAATACACCCTCAAAATCTGAAGTTATCGACAAAAAACGTTTTTTCAGGACTTTACAGACAAAATATTTTTAACTTAATTACTTCTAAGCGGATTTTAAACTTTTAACGGTTTTAGAATAGTTAAGCTTTACAAATATGTATATATACATATATCTGTTTATATTTTAATAAACAAATGTGAAAATATTTATGAAGTTTAGATTTCTCTGCGGGCTGTTGATGGTCAGTCTTTTAATAAATCGATATAAATAAAAACAATTTACAGCATCTTTTACTCAACGTTTTGTTGGTTGTTGTTTCCAACTTCATCAGAATTTAATGTTTATTAAAATATTTTCCACAATATTTCGAACTTTCAATTTTCTTTTTAATTTTTTCATCTTTAAACGCCTTTTTCCTAAACATTCTTTGAAAATCTAGTTTTTCTTATTTTTATTTTAAAGGACATTTACTAATGCGTAAAGTGACACCTTGTTTTTGAAATCGGTTCAAAATGGTTAATGTAACGATTTTTTTTAAATTATGGCGATTTTTTTATTGTTTCTTTGCCTTTGAATTACTTTAAAGCTAAAATCAAGGACGTAATATAAAGTGGAAGTTTCTTTTGTACCACGGTCGAATTATAAACGACATTCATACCGATTATGGTCTTAATGTTAGCAACTTGGTAGCAACAACAACGGACAACGCATCGAATTTCGTCATTAATATGAATTGCAATTTTTTTTCTAGTTCATTTGAATTAACTCAAAATCAATTCAATTCAAATGAATTGAAAATGAATTGCAATTAATTTTTCTAATTCATTTGAATTAATTCAAAATCTATTCAAGTCAAATGAATTGGAAATGAATTGCAATTCATTTCGTCAAACTCATTTGAATTGAAAATGAATTGCAATTCATTTTACCGAAGTCATTTGAATTGGAAATGAATTCCAATTTAGTTTTGCCAAAATTAATTTGAATTAATTCAAATTTCATTCAATTCTTTTTTTTTATGTGAAAAGAATTAATTCAAAATTCAATTCAAATTCGTAATGAATTGAAATCAAAAAAGAATGATTCATTTACAGCTCTGGTAGGAGGGGAAGGGGCATATATGCGAACGTTTTTTATTTTAATACCCCTAACAATAATCTGAAAATAATTACATCCAAAAACAAAAAGTCGGTAGTGAATGGGTTAATGCGGACAAACCAAAAGCGCAAACTTCTACATCATCGTCTCCATTCACAAAAAAAAAAAAAAAAAATAAAAAACTAAAAATACGGTTTATATATCTGCTGCAATTACACACCACTCGGTGTATTGTCTTTTTAACACTTCAGCGATTGTAGCTGCTACAATACCACATGTACTACAATGAAATTTGTTCATCATAAAATTATGAAAGCTTAAATTTCGTAGAAATTGTTTGAGTACACTCAACAAAGTTTGCCAATAGAATCTACTTAAAGTGACAGTTAAAACAACTGTAAATTTAGTTAAAAGGGCGACAAAGGTAATTAGCGTTAAAAACAACTAAAAACTAAGTTATTTTTAACTGTTGAAAAACAACTTACAAATGCAGTAAAAATATGTAACAATGTTGGTAAAAACAACAGAAAATTTTTTACTACAAAAAACTTTGAAACAACTGTTAAAAATTGGTAAAAAACTACTGTTTTTAACGGTTATTTTTTCGGTACTTTAAAAATATTTTTTAATAAAAAAATCTTTTGTTCTTAAAATTACAATAACAATTTCCTACATCCTACTTAAAATGCAAAGTCAAAATTCCAAACGGTACTCCAGTTATAACGTTTTTATGCATTGGCACATTGTCGCCATGTTCTGAATGTATTTGGGTGCTAGATTGTAAATAAAAGGGCTAGAAAGTGCTAAATAATAAAAGTGCTAGAATTTTGTATCTTTTTTGTTGATATAATAATTACACTGCTCTCCGGCCAAAAAATAGCTTTGAAACCTATGTACATTAGAGCGACTCACCAAAAAAAGTGCTCGATGTACCCTCCTAAAAATGAACCTTGGACTTTTTTAATATGACATTTAAAATATTTCGGCTCCAGCTTTGACCTCTCGTGAGCTGGACCATTTTGCATGTTTTGTTAATTTGAGAATCTGTTTCCTTACCAACATATACAATAGGGGTATCATAAGAAAGGTTTTTTTTAAGGCGCGTCCAACTGTGTATACAATTTGTCCAAGGACGAACATCCATGTTCTTTTTTTAAGGATATTCTGTAAAAAAACGGTTTTTGAATTTTTTGTTCGGGGATGTTTGTAATAAAAATGCCAAATTAACATATTTTAATCTTTAGTCAATTTAAAAAAAAAAACGGGTCTCATCAGCTTTTTTTGAAATACGTGCTAGTTCGTGTTTGACAAAAATGCAATGGGGTGGTAACTCTTCGTTTAAATAGGGCAATATGGGTATCAAATTTTTTCTTTGACATCATCTTTGTATGTAAATAATTTAGATTTTTGCAAATTAGATGCATTTTACCACGGTGCTCTGGAATATATATAAATGCAACTTTGTGTAACTCTAATATTATAGCGGATTTAGTTTCTAGATCAGGTATGGATGAAAATAGGACTAAAGAAAGAAAAAACAAAATGATCCACTACTTTTTGGCGGCATATTTTTTCGCAAATTTAAAAAAGAATGTGCCGCCAAAAAGTAATGGATCATTTTTTTTTCTTTCTTTAGTCCTATTTTCATACATGATCTAGAAACTAAATCCGCTATCATATTAGAGTTACCACAAATTACATTGATATAAATTCCAGAGCACCGTGTAAAATGCATCTATTTTGCAAAAATCTAAATTATTTACATACAAAGATGATGTACTTGGCAAAAGAAAAAATTTGATGCCCATATTGCCCTATTTAAAACGAAGAGTTACCACACCATTGCATTTTTGTCAAAACGCGAACTAGCACGAATTTCAAAAAAAGCTGAGACCCGTATTTAATTAAATCGACTAGAGAGAGATTAAAATATGTTAATTTGGCATTTTTTACAAACAACCCCGAACAAAAAGTTCAAAATCCGTTTTTTTTACAGAATATCCTTAAAAAAAGGACATGGATGATCGTCCTTGGACAAATTGTATATACAGTTGGACGCGCCTTAAAAAAAACCTGTCTTATGATACCCATATTGTATATGTTGGTAAGGAAACAGATTCTTAAATTAAAAAAACATGCAAAAATGGACCCTTTTTCAAAATGGTCCAGCTCACGAGAGGTCAAAGCTAGAGCTGAAATATTTTAGATGTCACCATAAAAAATACCAATGTTCATTTTGAGGGGGGTACACCTTGCACGAATTTCGCTTCCATACAACTTGAGTAGCTCTAATGTACATAAGAGCGGCAGTTTTTTTTATATGAAGAAAACCTTTTTTTGAAAAATTTTAATTTATTGTTCAGATTATTGTAATAAAATATCTAAAAGATATTTGCTGCAAATTTGAGGAATATCGGATAGCTTTAACCCGTGGCTCCCCGCTACCAAAGTTTTCGATTTTTGAAAATTTTTCTTAAATTGCTTTAGTAATAATATGTCTTTCGACACACACATTTTTTTTTTATTAATCTTGGTCAGCTGAACATGAATATTTTAAAATTTTTGAAATCGGGGTTTTCGAGATATTGCAATTTGATTTTCCCTGAAAATGGCGTCTTTTTCCTCTATTCTAGAACTTTTTTTGAAATTTTTCGTTTTTACACTCAAATACTGCACAAAACATGCTTTCATTTAGGGATGAGGATAAATATGGAATGGTAATATATATTTTTTTAAATTAATGAATTTTTTTTTCAATATATCAGAATTTTTTTCTTAAATTTCGCACTACAAAATTATTGGACCTAGTGCCACAACAATCAAAACATTAATAATGAAAATCGAAAGTTAAAGTAAATAAATATTTGCTCAAAAATCATGTGTATAAAATTGAATATCATAAAAATTTACTATGTAAATTTTCGGTTTTTCCGAGATATTTGTAGGTAAATTGACAAGTTATCCTTCAACCAGATTAGATTAGATCAGAAGGAACTATGCTCCGCGACCAATGTAGGTCTTATGTGCTGCCTAAAGTTACCTACAGATTCAAGCTACCTATAAAGCCAATTATCCTATTAGGCAAAATATTCGCGATGTCGGAAGGCGAAATGAAGCGATCACCTAGAAACCTAAGTCTCCTATCACAAAGCCTGGGACATTCGCAGAGAACATGCTCCGAGGTCTCAGACCCCATCTCACAAAATCTGCACATATCCGTGTCCAACTGACCGTTCCTGTGCAGATGGTATCTGAGATTACAGTGTCCAGTTAAATACGACGCCAGGGTCCTCAAATCCCCCCTTTCAAGCGACAAGAGTCTCCTCGACCCCTGACCAGGAGAGTTTTCCCAGTAACCAGAGAATTCAGACTCTCTCCATGCCCTGAGCATGGACATAATTATGCTCAAATGAAAAGTAGTTTTAATCATTTTTGAAATTATCGGTTTTTTTATTTATTATTTTCTTTAATTTTTCTAAAATATTCTAGGCTTTTTTTATATTTGATTTCCTCTAATTAAATAAGAGATTATTTATTTATATAAGTATATTTTCTCCGACGTTTCGTTTATTTTTATTCAGGTTTATTTTTAATAAATATTTAATCTTTCGTCAATCCATTATATTCAAATTACTTAACAATTTCGTTTTACATAAACACAACATAAAACACAAATTAATTTAACCAAACAAATGTAAAATTAAATAATTAAGGATAAAAATATTACAGTTGAAATTAATAACTTAAGTTTTGTCTTCTTTGCTAGTGCAAAAAAATAAAAAAAATTTAAAATAATTTAAAAAAAATTTGTAGAATGGAGGCTAAAACTCGGTTTTTAGTAAAAACCAAGTCGGAATATTACGAAAACCGTTAGTCCGATTTCAAAAAACTTTTAAATATTCGTGGTTACCATGTCAAAAATTAATTTAAAATTATGTGCCGCGAGTAGGGCTTGGAAATAAACGGACTTATTCATTTCCCATGAAAAATTTTAATTTTTATTCCCAGGAAATTTCTTTTTTTTTTATTTAAAACAACTAATTTGTATCTAAGGGATGTTTTTTTTTTTTTTTTTTTGGTAAAAGGAGGTTTTTATTGAAAATTAAATAATAAAGCACATACACACAGAGAAAAATTTCGATATTTGCCAAGTGAAATTTGGTTATTATGAAGTTCAGTCGGTTGGTACAACTGATCATTATTTTGCACAACATAGTTTGGTTAATTCAACTGAATTTTAGTTGCAGCACTAAAAATATTCATTCATATAATGGAAATATCGCTGTGCTAACTGAATTTATAAGTTGTTACTATTAAAAACACTTTTAAATTCGATTGGCACATTATTTCTCTGTGTGTATGTATTGAATTTTTGCATTGAAAATTAATAGTTTTTCGAGCGTGGTTATATCCTTGTAAGAGAAATATTTTTGTCCAAAACTTCTCTTTTATATGCTTTAATTTCCAAATACACCCTAAAATATTTTGGCTCATATCGCCTACATTAAGCAACGATAAAAAATTTTGTTGAAGAAAACATATACTGTTTTAATTTATATATTATAGTTGTTCAGTAGGGCTATAACTTTTTTACGAGTCACCACAATATGCGCAATACTGTACTGTTAAAAAATAATTTTTTTTTTCATTTCGAAGAAAAAATATTCTGCACCGAGACCAATTGCTAAAAAAGAACATTTTTAAGATATTTTAAAAATATCCTTGAACATTTACAGACATTATTATACTCAAATGAAGTTTCGAAACTATAAAAAATTTAACATCAAACGGTCCGATTTCCAGAAATTAATCAAAACTTTTAAATATCTAAATATACGATAACAAATAAAAAACAATCGCCAAACTAAAGGGTTTTTCAATAAGGACTTGACAACTTTTTTTTTCAAATAAAACGGAAACTATTTGAGATATTTCCAAAACTTAATTATCGACTTGAAATACAATCAAAACATTTATGAATGGAACTCGACTTCGTTCATATGGCCACCGAGGGCACGTCGGCAGCGGTCGATTCGTTGAACCCAGTTTGCGATGACTCGGTCACACATTTCGGCAGTAACGGCCGCTATTTCGCGTTCAATGTTGGCTCTGAGTTCTTCCATCGTCTTCGGCTTGTTGGCATAGACCAATGATTTGACGTAGCCGCAAAGAAAGAAGTCTAGGAGCGTTAAATCGCACGAACGAGGCGGGCCAATAAACTGGTCCATTTATTGAGATAACATGCTGACTAGGGTAATAACTTTTTGCATTTTTTGCAAATATCAAATCTCCCCAGACAAAATCGTGTAGGGCATGGACAAATATTAAGAACTGCGTTTTTAGTTTTTCGCTATCGTTAAAAAAGTAACGCACCAAACTCGTTAAAGTTTTGAATCAAACAAAGTTAAAAAAAAAACTTTTTGATGCCTCAAACGTCTGACCATCACATCTATATAATTAAGGCATGCTGATTTCAATAGTAAAGTTCGTTTTCGAGTCAATGGAATAGTTTTCTTCCAAATTTGCTTTTAATTTCACATATTAATATACACAGTGCAACACGAAAAAAAATAACCATATACGGACACCACTACGTGATAAAAGACTAAAAAAAAAGACCCGTGTCTCCCAATTTTCCCAAGTCATCTCCTTTTTTGTTTATGGGCCGCCAAAGATTTGGGGCCTCGGTATCATTTTCGCAAAAAAGTGATCATTTTCTCAGGCTCATATCTTGCAAACCGTTCAGAATTTCGATTTACTCTCTATGGCAAAGTTGTAGCTCTTGTCATAAAGAACAAAAATTGCGAACATATAAAATCAAAAAAACTTCACCTTCCAGATCAAAATCGCAAAAAACTTAAAAAAATTCGATTTTTTTTACCTTTTTTCCCGTGTTCAGGTCCATAGGTAGCAAACCGTTCAAAATTCAAGGAAACAATCAACTACAAAAATTTACCTAAGATCTCAATAAACAAATTTCTAGAACATATAAACTTCCTGGGAATTGGGTTTGCTACCTATGCACCTGAACAGGAGAAAAAAGGGGGAAAAAAAATGAAATTAAAAAATTTTTCACTTTTGCGCGCTACCTAAACAGTGTTAAGAATCATCTCTAGGAAGTTTATATGTTCTAGAAATTTGTTTATTGAGATTTTAGGTAAATTTTTGTAGTTGATTGTTTCCTTGAATTTTGAACGGTTTTGCTACCTATGGACCTGAACACCGGAAAAAGGTAAAAAAAAATCGAATTTTTTAAGTTTTTTGCGATTTTGATCTGGAAGGTGAAGTTTTTTGATTTTATAGGTTCGCAATTTTTTGCCATAGAGAGTAAATCAAAATTCTGAACGGTTTGCAAGATATGAGCCTGAGAAAATGATCACTTTTTTGCGAAAATGATACCGAGGCGCCAAATCTTTGGCGGCCCATAAACAAAAAAGGAGATGACTTTGGGAAAAATTGGGAGACACGGGTCTTTTTTTTTTAGTCTTTTATCACGTAGTGGTGTCCGTATATGGTTATTTTGCCATGACTTAAAAAATTACACACAGTGATATTAAAGGCATTTAGAAATCGCTGTCGGTGCGTAAGGTTTTTTTTATACCAAATTGAAACTGAAATAGTTTTTTTCTCATTAATACAATATTGTGCATTAGAAAACCCCTGGGGAGAATGTTGTCCAAAAAAAAGTTATCACCCTAATGCTCACCAAACTTACTCTTGAATAAATCGATTGTAACGTGTGCAGTGGTGGCTTGTGGCACCGTCCTGTTGAAACCACATCTCGTCCAAGTCCATGTTTCCAATTCGGGCCAAAAATAATCGGTAAATCATAGCGCGATAACTGATCGCCATTCACAGTAATGTGACGATTGTTATTGTCGACGATAAATATGGCCCAATGATGCCGCCGGCATGCAAACCGCACCAAACAGTTATTTTTTGTGGATTGAAGTGGTGATTCATGATGCACATGTGGTTTTCACGAAACCAATAACGCTTAACCGCATATTTTTCTTATTGACGAACCCATTGAGCCAAAAATGAGCTTCTTCACTGAAGATGATTTTGCGATGAAATTCATCATCTTAACGCTCTTAAGTTGCGGTCACCGACTCCGAATTTCGGTAGTACATTTTTATAATTTGCATACGTTGTTCGTTCGTGTACTTACCATGATGAAAGTGGTGAGTTTACTGAAAAAAAGGAAAGTAACAGTTAGATGATCAGTGAAATTAATTCACAAATTAAATTCAAAGTTGTCAAGCACCTATTGGAAAACCTTTATTATATTGAGCTAACATTTTTTTTACAAAGTTTGAATTGTAGTTAATTCATAACTTTTTGGTGTTACATCTCGGATTGTATCTTCCGCTCTTTTCTCTCATTCGGATACAACCTAATCACACAAATTAAAAATGATCAATTTGAAAAAAATAAACTAAAATCGTACAAAAATCTGTCCTCCAAACTTCAACGCATTTGTTGCTGCATCTTTTTAATTACGGACGATCGAAAAAATTATATAATTTTTTTTTTATGATTTCCCAAGGCATACACGCACAGAAAAAATATGATTGAACATGATTTCGGACACGAAATTATAATATTATGATTCCAATTATCATACATATGATTCTGGCTGATCATATTATGATTACGGAAGACGATTTCCGTCGTCATTTAGAATCATAACATGATAGCTACGATCATATTATTGTTAGACATTATAACATCGATAGTTACCGATTCGATGTGGGTTTCGGCAAGGGTAATGCTATTTTCGTTAATTTCGTTAACCGTATACGGGTTTTAGAGTTAACAGTATTTTACTTATTTCGTTATCGGTATTTTAGGCGATAACGATATTTTAGTTATTTCGGTAACGGTATTTTAAGGGTATTGAAATATCTGGTAACGGTATTTACGGATAACGGTATTTCAATTATTTCGGTAACGGTATTTTATTGATAACGATAATCAGTTGAAAGGGGTTTTGAATTGATAACGATATTTAAGCGGTATTGCCTCCATCCCTGCATTATAATCATAACATGAAGCTCTTAAACTACCATACTATGATGCTCTTTTCTCTGAGCTTAGACGAATATGCCATAATTTTCTTGATATTTGCAAAAAAATTATAAAACCCATTCCCCTAATGTTTTTTTAAAGTCGAACTTATAAAAACGAAAGAAAATAAATAAAACACGTCTATTGTATATTAATTAAGAAGATCTTCTTTATTTTAACCTAACGTATATTTTTTAATTTGATAAATACTTTTCGAAACTCCTGATTTTGTATTTATTTTGGGGTTTATTGTGTATTTTTAAGGAAAAATTAGTGAATAACATTTTTCAAATTATTTGAGTTACTCGAGTAATTTAAAATCTTACTCGATTAATAGAGTAAGTTAAAAACCTCAAATTCGAGTTACTAGTTCACTCGAACAAAACCAAACCCGAGTAATTTGAATGCCATAATTTTTAAATAACTAACAAAATAAAGTGTTTACTGCAAAATCACTGTTTCAGTAGTTGTTTGCGAAAATACTAAAATAACTGCTTCAAACAACTGTTACAAAATTCAGTATTTTTCTTCAATTGTTTTTTAATAACTATAATAATAGTTGTTTTGTATTATTTCATAGGAAAACAACAACACAAACAACTGTCATGTAGAAACTGTAAAACTTTTTGAGTGTACTGCTACAAATAAGAAATTCCCTTATCTTAAGGTTTCTTTTCGTAATTTGCATTTAAATTGTCTCATGTCGTTTAAAAATACATACAACTTTTAGTCATACTAGTTAGTAGTAACTTTTATAGAGGTACATTTTTCTATTAAAGCATTTAACTACTTAAATGTCTTGAGGCATTTTTTTATACCAACTTTTTGTTGTCGTTGGACAAATATTGTGAAAACAATTTTTTGCTTTGTTTTATAATATTCCATTCTTTTTAGTTGAACTATTAACTTGATAAAAGTCATAAACTCAAAAAAGTTTGACAGTAGAATCTACTTAAAATGACAGGTAAGACAACTGTTAATTCAGTTAAAAATGCAACAAAGGTAATTATTGTTAAAATAACTAAAAATGTTATTATTTTTAACTGTTGGAAAATAACATAACAAATGCAGTAAAAATAACTAACAACGCCGTAAAAATTACTGACAATTTTTTACTACAAAAACATTGAAACCACTGAAAAAATTGGTAAAAACTAACGTTTTTTTAACAGTTATTTTTTTTGGTATTTAATATATATATTTTTTTTAAAATGTGTTTTTTTTCGATAATAATAAAAAATGTTATTTCCTACATCCTACTTAAAATTTAAAGTTAAAACTCCAAATGGTACTCCAGATATAACTTTTTTCTACATTGTAGATAACAGACGGTTATCAAATCATGCTGAAAAATTCTTTAATATTTATGTTTTTAACCCATTTCATACCACTTATCGATACCGTTTAATTTTTGGACGAAATTTTGCAGAAAGGTTGTAATGGTGTCTTAATAAGCTTTGACGTATTGTATGTACTTAACGGGGTTAAGATGTTTTTTAAATTATTATATTATTAATAATAATGATTTTTAACATGACTTTAATGAAAGTACGCTTTAAATTTAAATGTTATACTAATTTCTTAAATATTTTCAATAAAATTTTACAAAAAAAAACATAATTATAAATCGAATGTAAAAATAGCATATCGAAAATAAAAATTTTGTAACAAAATTTGAAAATCGTTAAAATTTAATCACTTTTGAATGAAACTAACTGCAAAAACTTGTAGGACAAAAATGGCTAGGGTAACATTTAATGGCTAAATTGGCAACCTTGATGTCCCTAACCAAGCCAGCATATAACCTTCATAACACCGGTCTTCTTTCTATAAAAAATTAATTTTATTCAAAAACGTTCTATACAAAAAATGCCTAAAATTGTATTTTTAATTAATTATATGACAACTCTGGAACAATAGTTTTTAAATTTTCTTTAATTATTTGTACACTCAGGATTTTGAGAAGGTAGAAATGACTAAAAATGACAGTTAAAATGAGCCTAATGTAGCCAAAAAGCCTGTATTTGTCATAAAAATGTCTAACATGTAGTAGTTTTTAACTATTGACAAAACTACTACAATGGTAGTAAAAACGACTATCGAAGCGGTCATAAACAACTAACCTTAAATAATGCATAAACCATAAACACGAGCAACAAAACAATAAATACAATGAACATAAAACACTATATAAGTTGTAAAAACTACTATTTGTAACAGTTATTTTTCGGTATTTAAAAAAAAAATTTTAATAAAAAAAAAATATATGTCTTTTAATTATAATAAAAATTTGTATTTAATACATTCTATTTAAAATGCAAAGTCAAAATTCCAAACGGTATTCCAGTTATGACAATGAAATTTTCTAATTATTATTTGCAAACTATGAACATATCAATAATAAAAAATATAAACTAAATGAGAATTTTTAAAAACTCGACCATAATCTTCTATTTTGAAATATGTAACTTATAAAATAAATAAAAATAAAATAGATAAAGTCTGCATTAAATTAGCGGATTAAGACATTTTTAATTAAAAAATAACATTGCACGGTTTTTGTTTAACAAAAAAAAACAAATGATCTAGAACTTGAATAATCCTGTTCACATCATAATTTATTATAAAAGATTGAAAAATAAACTTTTGTTTTAATTTTTTTAAATTTAAAAGTAAAATGCTTGAAAATTGCAAGATTACGCCAAAACTGAATTATGGCCCTAATGGAATATTCAGAAAGTGTTATTGTTTATTTAGGAAACACTAACAACACAGTGCATTATGACTAGAGATTCTAGCCTGTACAAGGAAAATGTTTATTCGTTAAAAATGTTTTATTTTGATTTGAATTAGTTCAATTCTTCCAATTTTGTTTTTACTTCTCATCAAGTAAATAAAGCAATACGCTTTAAAAATTATAATTTGGGTAAATCGTCTACCCCTTCTTCATTGGTCCTCTGAAGATTATCGGAGACGCGAAATGAAACATGTGAGGACCTGCCAGTAGATAAAGTCTGCATTAAATTAGTGGATGAAAACATTTTTCATTAATAAATAAACATTACACGGTTTTTTATTTAACGAGAAACAAATGATCTTGAACTTGTTTTATCTTGCTCACATCATAATCTAAAATAACTACTCAAAACAACCGTTACTGAAGTACAGTATTTTTGGTTAGTTATTTTTTTGTAATGACTGTCAAAATTAGTAGTTTTTAATTTTCTCATAGAAAACTACTACAATAGCAGTTAAAACAACTACTACTTGTTTACTACCCGAATGACCCACATGTAGTTACTTTAAGAATGTTCTGAGTGTAGTTTTCAATCTTAGCACAACAATTAACCCATTTTTTACCAACATGTCTTTAAGACACAACCAATTTTTAAGGACCTATTACTTTTGATAGGAAGGTGATATAACAACTCAGTGAAAAGCATATTAAAATAAGTCTTATCTACAAGCGAGGTCTCAACAATTTTGAAATTTGTAATTCTAGTGAATGAAAAAAAAATATAATGATTTGAAAAAAATATTAAATTTTGCGTTGTCACCGGCTTGTGAAAATAATTGTCTATTAATTAAATAAAAGACAAAATAAAATATTTATTTATTTAAACTAAATGTTTATAGTGTGGTCAAATTGCAAACAAACATATACAGAAATGTAGACAGAGTAAAGCGAAAGACAAGATACACATCTTAGGTAGATTTTTATGGTTCCTTTTCTTATTGCAAAAAAAAGGGTTGTTTTTTTCGTTTGTTTTTGTTTATTTTTCGTTTCGTTTCTATAATTATCTTCGGCAGTTGCGTCCTTTAAACGATAGCATCATTTAGACAACCATTGATGTAAGTAATTGAAAAGAAAATTTTTGTTATGTTATATATATTTATTTCTATATATTTCAGATATTAAATTAATTCATGTCGTCAATGTGGGAAAATAAAAATTTTATATTTCGTTATTAAAGTAAATTATTTTTAAAAGAATAACAAAAATAGTTTTATGATTTTCAGCAAATAAATTAACTAAATTACAATTTTTCTACAAATTTTTGCGGTCTTTTCAGTCTACTAAAAATTCAGCTTTTTTATTTCTAATCTACTAAGTGTTAGCAAAACTTTTGCTGAATCTACAAATTTTGTTGCTAAAAATCAGCGAGCTGATTTTTAGCAAAAGATTTTGCTGACATTAGCAACTTTTTTGCAAGCATCCTCCTGACTAAAATTTTGCTGACTCAGCAAAATTTTTTGCTGACTTTACAAACTTTTTTTTTGAGTGTATTAGTTGTTTTAACTGCTATTGTAGTAATTTTTTATGAGAAAAATGAAAAACAAATAATTTAGGCTAGTCATTTCCAAAATTCACTACCCAAAAATAAACAGTAAACAGTTAAGATTTGTTAGTTATTTATTCTCGGTTTTTAAAAATTCTCGTTTACTTTATGTTACTACGTGTGTAATTGATATGTTCATAATTTGCAAATAATAATTAAGAATTTCATTATAGCTCTAATGCATAAAAACGTCATAACTGGAATACTGTTTGGAATTTTAGCTTTGCATTTTTAATAGGAAATAAGAAATACAAATTTTTATTGTAAATAAAAGAAAAAAAAAAATTTTTGTATTAAAATATATTTTTAAAATACCGGAAAAATAACTGTTAAAAACAAAAGTCGTTTTAATTAATTGATTTTATTTTGTTGGTCGTTTTTATGGTTTATGCATTCATTTAAGGTTAGTTGTTTTTGATATAATAGCTTCGATAGTCATTTTTACTACCATTGTAGTTGTTTTATCAATAACCGATAAAAAAATGTATATGTAGCTTTATGTAGTCATATCAATTTCTATGTGACGTACATATAGCGTCCGAAATATGGACCCATATAATTGTATCTCTTTGTAGGGGTTTAAATCTTATCTGATGCAATTAAATAAATGTCCAGTACAATTTTATCCGCATTATGGCCCGATAGAATTGTATTCCCGATGAAAAAGTTTATATATACTACAAGTTTGTTATAATTTTTATTAAAAATAAAAATTATGTTTTTTCGACCTTTAATTGTGCAATGAAAATGAAAGTTATTCAAGTTCGAGGCCATATACTCTATATTTCTTCATTAGGATATTGTCCTATATTTCTTCATTAGGATATTGTCCACCAGAGGTGGATCTTGCACATCAAACAAGTTTTCAATTATTTTTTGATCAATGGTTATAATCTTTAAATTTCAAACTCATATGTATATTAGTTCTCATGTAGTGAGTAAACTAGTTCATATGAATGCTTGAGGTTTGGCATGGGATTGTTACCCGCTTTCAAAACGTGTTCTGATGATGGGAACCTAGAAAATTCCCGAAATAGATCTATCAACACATTCCTGAAAGGGTCAAATAATAAATTTGAAAACAAAAACTCTATAGATTATTTGTTAGGACAATATCCTAATGAAGAAATATAGAGTATATGGCCTCGAACTTGAATAATTTTCATTTTCGTTTATATATACTTATATATAACTTGATATAATTATATATATGGCCATATGTAACGATATATATTTACATGTCATACTTATTTTTACGAAAGTTTCTAATATAGCGCTATATATCATCATATGTCTGTATACATATCTTACGTTACATATAAGTTGATATCTCTTCATATATACTTGATATAGCTAAATATGAGATCATATATACTGCAATGTATAATTATATATAGGTATATATGATGCAATAAAATCAAACATTCAATCACTTTTATATATAATTATATATTAACATAAATGGTAGAAATTAAGAAAAAATCTATCACTTTATATATAATTATCCGAAAAGACAAAAAAAAAAGGATATTCAATGTATTTAAAGCATAAAAATATTGTAAAAAAGCAAAAGTAAAAACTTAGAAAAGCTCCACTAAAGGCAAAGTTCAAAGTTAAGAGATTAAATAATATTTATGAGTAAAAAAATTAATCCTAATATCTTAAGAAAACGCTTTTTTAAGCTCAAAATCATACAATCCAAAAAGTGCAAAAATAGCATACAAAGAAAAAAACTTAATTTGTCTTCTCTGATAATTAAATAAATACATATATGGTAGAAAAAAAGCAAAAAATTTAATTACCTTTACATATAAGTCAAATTAAAATCATCAATCAACTCCATTGATTTATATTACAATTTTAATTATTACTTGAAGTGTGAAACAAAATATTAGTGTGGATTCCAAACAATTTTAAAAGGATTTTATTAAGTTATATCAAATTGTATCAAATTATATAAAACTTGATCAAATTAGATAGAACCATTTTTCGGATCAAATTATATCAGATGATATCCCATGGAAGCACATGAGATAAGGTTATATATGGCATTTTTTTTATGATGTGATATGAAATTAATATATACATATTACTATATATTTTTTATATATACCCATATCGGTACTTTTTTCAATCGGGTTAGATTTTACCATTTTTAAATCTAAACTGATACAAATAGATATAAATATATAAAAGCCAGATGTTATTGACCATATTTTTGGATATATATTAATAATTTGGTACCTTAAAAAAACGTTTGGTTTTTATCCCTTAAACTCGGGTCAGGCTAATCCATCAGACGTTAAAATGCGGCAATATATAGTTTTATCCAAAAGGAGATCTATCATTTTTCTGGGTGTGGAACAATATATAACTGTAAAGAGGTCAAGATATCGTTTTATCCAAAATGAAATACATTTTTGTAGTATTCCACTATATATTATATTATATTGTATTCGTACATTATTAGATTGATATTAATTGTGTTACCCTATTAGATTATATATATATATATCGATAAGTAATAAGATATTATACTATGTGGCATCGTATTAAAAAATTTAGGAGGAAAAACATTTGTATATATAAACATACATAAACATATGTATTTACATATAATAGCATGCAATAACATATATATTTATATAAAGTAATGCATGATTATATAAAAACATTTTTACGCGGGTAGTTAAAAATGACTACATGGTTAGTACTTTTTATGACAAATGCAGTCATCGCTTATATGACTACATTTGTAGCCATTTTAACTCTAGCTTCAAGTCATGTCTACCTTCTTAATTTCCTGAGTGTAGATTCAAGATTTTTCCGTATTTGTCAAAATTGAAGTATTCGGAAATTAATCCGTTTTTGATATCAAAAATGTGCTATTTTCTCTCAACCAGCATAGCAACGCATAAATTTGAGCCAAATAACAATTTTCAAAAACTGTCAAAAAATTACAAAATTTTTTAAAAAATTCTTAAAAATAGTGTGAAAAAACAATCAAAATTTTGTGCATTTTTGATAGATATTTGACTTGTAAATACATAAAAACTAAATTAAAAAAAATATTAACCCTTTAAATGCGTACAAAGATTCAAAGTTTAAATTTCAATTGATTATACCACCACCAGAGAGCTCGACTAGGCCATCAAATTTACTGAAAATGCATATTGGGAAACCAACATCCAACACCAAAATCTTCCTACAGAGTTTCGTCAAAAAATTCGCACGGAATATATGCTTGGGACAGGGACATACCGGACTTTTGCAGGTTGTGCGAGGACGTTGAGGAACTGGAGACAGTATTGGAATATGAAACATTCACTTAACAAATAATATTTATAATTTGTAATCAATGTTGTTTTGAATTTTACATTTTATAGTTTTGTAATTTTTCAATCAATCAGACATTTTCTTTGAAACATTAAATTCATTCTTTTATAAAAAATACGATTCCTCGCCATTCCTTTCTTTAGGTTATGGGCCATTACGGTTAAATTTAAAGAATCCACTGCGGTATATATGTATTAAAGGATTAATTACGGTATATTTAAAGAAACCGCTAAAGCGATTTAATTAAAAAAAAAAAAAAAAAGTTTTAAAGGAAATTCCGTTAAAGTCGTTAATATTAAGAGGAATTTCAACTAAGGATACCATGGATAATAAGCCTAAATTTGCAAAACTCGATAACAACAACTATGCGAACTGGAAATTTAAAATGGAACTTCTATTGCGAAAGCAAAATTTGTGGAAACGTGTAATAGAAGGGTCCCGTCCCACGCCAACAATTGATAAAGGCATTGTGATTAATCAAGTCGCAATCGACGATTGGGACATTAAAGACGATGAAGCCAGGGGAACGATTGGATTGCTTGTAATGGATGACCAACTTAGCCATATACGTAATATGAGGACAGCCAAGGACACATGGAACGCTCTTAAAGAATATCATGAGAAGAATACCCTAGCTTATAAAGTGTACTTAATGAGATCAATATGCAGCTTGAAACTCGAAGAGGGTGGGCGATGCTGTGGCTCATATTAATTCCATGAATGACTTATTTATTAAATTACGTGATGTAGGCGAAGAAACGTTATCTGATAAGTGGAGTGCTGCTATGCTTTTAAGTAGTCTACCTGAAGGTTATGATGCTTTAAGTAAATTCACTAGAATCTCGCAGGAAAAATGAGGTAACATTTGCTTTGGGTACAAACAAAGGGTTATAGGTGAATATGAAAGACGTTACATACTGGTAACGGTGTAAGTGATGCCAATATTAAAAGCAGTTGTTCAAACCTGGGTGCGGTTTGTTATTTTGCAAGAAACCAGGACATCATAAGAATAATTGTGGGCAAGTATAAAAAATTGGAAGTCAAAACAGGTCCAAGGAAAGATTGTAAACAAAATAAATTCTGTCGAAGAAACTTCAAACACTAAAGATTTTTGTTCAAAAATCGGTAAGAATAATCAGTTTTAGTTGGATGGGTTGATTCAGGTGCGTCATCGTCATGCTGTAAATGACATAAATTTTTTTAAATGCCTGGATGAAAACATAATAAGAGCTCTGTTGACTTGCGGATGGAAAATACATACATCCATTAAAGGTATTGGTTCAGGTGAGTTGACGTTTTATGATGTTAATGGTAATCAACATAAATATTCGGCCAAAGAAGTGTTATATGCTTCCATTTTTGGTTGGAAATATTATCTCAGTAAGGCAGCTAAACCAAACATAATTTTGATGTTGATTTCAAGAAAAATTTTTGCTATATAAACTTTGACAACAAGAATGTAGGTATAGCTGATGTTTG
The DNA here is from genome assembly GCA_021234595.1 of Delia radicum. NCBI lineage: Eukaryota > Metazoa > Arthropoda > Insecta > Diptera > Anthomyiidae > Delia > Delia radicum. The sequence continues at coordinate 64,852,695 of CM037851.1, read as the reverse complement.
TGGAGATTTGTACATTTTACGGCAACCTGAAAATGTAAATGCATTAATTGGACATAATGAACATTGTATTCATCAATGGCAATCGAAAATTAGGCCATCGTGATCCAGAAGCAATTCGAAAAATGTTTGCAGACAATTTGGTGGATAATTTTAAGATCGTTGATTGTGGTATCAAGGAATTATGTGAAACGTGTGCTAAAGGAAAAAATGACTAGATTGCCATTTCCCAAGAAATTTTCAAGTAAGTCAACAGCTACATTAGATTTGATTCACACCGATGTATGTGGTCCAATGCAGACAACTACTCCTTCTGGAAAAAGGTATGTTGTAACTTTTATAGATGATTACTCTGGTTTTATACTATTGTACGATTATTATCACGTAAGTCGGAAGTGAACAAGTTTTTAAAGATTTTGTTATGTTATGTCGGACACGTTTTGGTCGTACGCCAAGGTTATTCGTTCTGATAGGGGTGGCGAATATACAGGAAAAGAGTTTTACCGATTTTTTAAAAATCTGAAGGTATACACACACAATTAACAGCTCCTTATACACCACAGCAAAATGGAAGGCCGAAAGAAAGAATAGAACACTGATTGAAATGGCTAGATGTTTACTCATTGATGCTAACTTGCCAAACACATTTTGGGGGGAAGCTGTCACAGCGGCAAATTATATTCAGAACAGAGTTTTATCAAGATCTATCAATAGCACAACCATATGAATTATGGTATGATACTAAGCCAAGTTTAAACGAATTACATATTTTTGGCTCTAAATGTTTGTTCACATTCCCTCCGAAAAA
>CM037851.1:63348875-63366825 GCA_021234595.1 Delia radicum | reverse complement strand
AAACCGGTCCCCTATACTAGTCCCTGGGACCGGTTCCCCTATACTAGACCCTGGGACCGGTCCCCCTATACTAGTCCCTGGGGCCGGTCCCAGAACCGGTACTAGTCCCTGGGACTTATGAAAATTCATGCTCGTTAAGAACCAGCAATCTACAATTTGTTGGCAAAATTTCTGTTGCTTTTTGTAAACATATGACCTGTTCCACGAGTCTCGAACGAAAACCTAAGCGAAAGCAAGCTAGTCACTCGAATTCTAATCAATTTGGTTTCTCTATTCGAAAGCTATCGTTCGCCTATACTTACGTGTGTCAATTTTTGTCTTTTACGTATTTACAAATCATAATGGTGCCCAGACCGGATATTTTAAACTTCTATTACAATTTCCTTTACAAATACCAAAAATACTACTAAATTGTTTGAAGATAAATACAACATTACTTAACAGTGATCACTGTATATGACAAATAAATAAATAAAACAAATAAATAAAACAAAAGAAAATTTAATAAATCAAAAGAAGAAAATCAAAAAAGTACACCAGCGTTTTCAGCTGTTCCATTGTGGATTTCATTAAGCTGAAATTTAAAGTTCTTAAAAACTCTAAATATTCGTGTTATTTTATTCTTACCTTTTGTTATCCATTCTTTTTTTTAATATTTATAATTTTGTATTATATCATTCATTCCAGCAAAGAAGATTCAAAATGAGGATTTTTTTTTAGGTTCTCCGATTTTTTTATATTTTGTACATGAATAGTACACTTACACATAGCCTTTTTCAGATCTCGAAATTTGTAAAAACTCGCGATTTATGCGCGTTTTTAATTTAGATAAATTTGATAAAAATGCTAAAAGTGCTTCATAAAAATATTTCCATTTTATAGAATAAAAAAATAATTTTTTTTTTTAAATCCTTAAAAACAAAAGACATGTTTGTTCCATAAAAATCAGTATTTGTATACTTAGCTAATATTCCATATTTTAGTAAACTGTATTTTTTTTCGAAAATCGTAGGGGGAGTAAGTTTTGAAAAATGCATTAGAAAACTGCATTGGCATTAAGTATGCCATTTTTTTTAGCAATCATTTTGTTTAAAAAATCCAGTTATAAAGTAGACAAGTGCATCTTCCAAATATCGTTTAAATTAATAAACATGCGATATACAATTAAAAAGTTATGGTACTTCAAAGTGAAGTGCTTTTTGCATTTTTTTTGATATTTATGACAACTAAAAACGTGCATAAAACCACGAGTTTTACAAATTTGGAGATCTGAAAAAGGAAATGTACAAATGGGACCATAGAGTATTCATGTACAAAAAATAAACAAAATCAGAGGACCCGTGTTCAGATTTTTTGCGTTTTCTAATGGAATGAATGATATATTTTTTTGAAAATATTTGTTACTCGAAATCAAAAAGGCAATTGACTGGTTTTGACATTTACGTTCGCACTGTTGACAACTCGTTCGAAATAGAGAAACCAAATTCTGTATGAAAACTGTTACGTTTTCATTCGACTTGTACTTCAAGTCATCGTTCGCATAGAAATTTAGTTAAAGAAACCCAAATCAATTTTCTTTCGCTTAGAAAGCGAAAGAAAGCATTCTTTCGAAATCGAGAAACAGGCCATAATAACCACAATGCCCTGAAGGCCATTTCTGTTTTACGATAAAGTATTAAACTAAAAAAAACTAATTTATTATCATTAGTTTTTAATAAGTGAAGTGTAATTATTTTCACTTCATTGCTGTGTAGCAAAAAAGAATCAGCCATACACTCAAAAATATAAGTTAGGAGAAAAGTTAGTAAAACGTCTTGTAAAACAAGTATACTATTTTTCAGCAAAATTTTTTGCTTAAATTATTTTGATCTAAAATTTTAGTTATACTCATTCAGCACTCACGCAGAATGAAGTAGATGTCTTAGAGGACGAGGAAAATGATAAAAAGTACAACTCTTGTAAGATATATAAAAAATCAACCATGGAAGATTTTGTATCTGTTTTTATACATAATAAAACAAATGGACGCCAACAATGTGCATCGTATACATATAAATTGCGGATTAAAAAAACTTAGCTTTTGTGTTGTCACCGGCTTGTCAAAGTAATTGTCTATTGATTAAATTAAAGACAAATCAAAAATTTGATTACTAAGAAGACAAGAATGAAGCAAAATTGATTATTAATAGTTTTTTGTTAAAGTTGTGCCTATTATGGATGCTTTTCGAAAACTTCGGGTTCTATTGAGATCTTTAGCGAGATTGAAATACTAGTATCAACCTAGCTAATATGTTTGATTTGCTTTATTTTTGTAAGCTCGTTATAAATTGAAAATAACATAAAAATAATCTCGATGTATATAAAAACAAAAACTATTGAAACTGGAAAAAATAAAATATTTAAATTTAATAATAAAGCTGAAATGTGTATTTGTAAACTTAATGATTATAGTGACTATTATTGCAGTGTGGGAAAATTGCAAACAAATATATGTTTCAGGTAGACAGACTAAAGCGAAAGACTAGGACAAATATCTTCCTTAATTTTGTATACGGAAGATGTTTGTCTATTTCATATTTTGTTATTCCGTTTTGTTTCGTTTCTAGAAAGATGCCATCAATTAGACAACTACTGATGTAAGTAGTTGACAGATACTTTATATATAATTATTTCTATATATTTTCAGATATTAAATTAATTTGTGTCGTCAATGTGGGATTATGAACAGTTTTGTATTTTGTAACGTATTATAAATTATTTTTAAAAGAATAACAAACAAATTTTAAGATTTTCATCAAATAAATTAACTAAAGTATAAATTTTCTACAAATTTTTTCAGTTTTTTTCAGTCAATTAATATTCAACAATAATTTTATTAACTTTTAGCAAGCCTTTTTAATTTAAAATTAACTGTTAGTAAAACTTTTGCTGAATCAGCTCACTAATTTTCAGCAAAAGATTTAGTTAACATTAGCTATTCTTCTGCAAACAGCCTCCTGACTAAAATTTTGCTGACTAAGCAGAATTTTTGCTGACTTTACCAACTTTTTTTTTGGGTGTAACATCAAGCGTTTATTAACGAATAATTTCATACTAATTGGTGAAGCTCCAGTTAACTATTCAATAAAATTAAATTTGAAAAAATACACTGCGTTGCAAAACTATAATTACACATTATTGCGCCCCGGTAGGCTAGTTGGTAGCGTGGTGGCTTATCAGTGCGGTGGTCGTGGGTTCGATTCGAACCAGAGGCACTGGTCCTGTTTTCGCTACAACGCCTGAAGGTCATAGTAGCTAGTGCTCGGTTAGGGTAATAGTATATAATTTGTAATTATATAATTATTAATTAATAAAAAAAAAAAAATTACACATTAATTTCACTAAATTTCCTAAGTTAAAAAAATGAGAAGAGTTTAAGCGTCATAAATATAAAAACCAATGGAAAATTAATAATATTTCACAAAAAAAAAACAGTTCATTTATTTTTTATTTTACTATTTAAAAAGGAATAACAAAATCAATTAGTGTTTCATAACATAAATACATTTATATCAAAATTTACAGAAATTTAAAAAAAATATTTTAAAACAGCAGTTTTAATAATGCTGTCTAAAAGTTTTCTTAGAAGTTATTCCGTTATATATCTCCACGCATCACTCCACTGCTTCTTCTAGATGAAAAACTCTTTCATAATGACGGCTTTCTTCGTAAACTCGACGGGTTAATACTTCCCAAATATTCTCAATTGGGGTTTAGATCCGGAGAAAATGCAGCCCATTCCAATACTCTTATATTTTTTGATGATATTTATTCCATCGTCTGACGACTTACATGTACTGAGACATTGTCTTATTGGAAAATTAATTATTCGTCGTTGGTATTTCAAAAAATGGAACCAATTTCTCTTCTAATGCTGTAATATACTCAGAAGAATTCATTCTGGTTCTTGAAAATGCCAAATCGAACAAATATCGTCCCAAACCATTAAGTACCCCGCCTCCAAAATTTTTTTTTTTAAAATATTGTGGTTCCTTACGTACGTCTCCCTAACAGCTATTAAAACCCTCTGGACCATCAAGACTGAACTTTTTCTCATCAGAAAAAATTACACTGAAAATAAATTTCAGTCTAAACATTCCTACCAACAACAGCGATTATTGACTTACCTTTCTCCAGTCGGTTTGGAAATTCCTTTTAGTGAAATCAAGTCGAGCAGTTTTTTTTTTTTTTTTTTTAATTTAACCATACTCAGGGGATGCTTCCTACTCATGCAGTGCATTGTATTGATCAGGAAAATAAGGTATGGGAAGGAGGAAAGAGGGAGTAGTGTTTGTGGATATTTGATTTAAATTTTTCTAAATTGTAAGTGACAGGGAAGACTTCTGCGGGAAGTTTGTTCCACATACGAATCGTTCGACTAAAAAAACGAATTTTCTCTGTAATGCGTTGTGCGAAACACAGGACAATCAACTACAAACGGATGTGCTCTACGAGATAAGCGAGTATTACGAATAAAAACTCGGGCTCGTGGAATAAGTTCACTTATCTCAGATGAGCATCTTCCATGGTAATATCGATAGAAAAGTGTCACACAACCCACATTCCGACGATGCTCCAATGAATCAATAGAGTTGGATACACTACTGTCATTGATAAGCTTCACCCGCCCTCCCCTGAACACGGTCCAGAAGCTTCAGAATAGACAATGGAGCCCCTGCCCATATATGAGAGTTGTATTCCATTTTGGCCGGATATAGCTGGTATAAATAGTAAGGAGATCGGATGGAGTGAAGTAAGTCTTGCACCGTTTTAGAAAACCGAGACACTTGAATGCCTCTTTCGACACTTGAAATACGTGCTTATTCCAACGGACATCACACTGTATTCTCATCCCCAGAACATCAAGAGTATCCGATTCCTCAATACCTATACCAGTCCATAGTTACAGATGACAATGTCAATTCCACAGCCCGTCTGTGGGTTAACATACAACATTGGGTCTTGCGTGCATTAAAATCGACCTTATTCGCGCAACTCCACTCGGAGATTGTAGACAGGTCTTGACTTGAGTGTGTCATTCATGTTCTGGCTGCCGCATGCCCTCTATCTCCAAAGAGCTTGGCCTGTGATCGAATGAAAATGAATGACAAATGTTGCTGTCATCTGCAAAAGAGTAGATAGGGTTGATGGTCTGACCAAGAAGGTCATTAATAAAAATAAGAAAAAGGGTAGGAGAAAGAACAGAACCTTGCGGTACCCCTGAATTTAGCTGAAACTCGTTTGATGAGACCCCATCTAAAACAACACGTATAGTGCGGTCTCTGAGAAAACTCGTTATAAATCGAGAGAAGACATTACCGACACCAAAAGCAACTAGCTTAGTCACGAGTGCCCCGTGCCACACACGATCGAACGCCTTAGAAATATCTAGAGCAACCACTTTACTCTCACCAAAGCGGTGGATTGACCGGCTCCAACGTTCCGATAGAAACGCCAACAGGTCTCCCGTAGATCGACCACTACGGAAGCCATACTGCCGATCATTTAAAAAGTGAATTGGTCTCTAAATATTTCACAAGATGGTGGTTAACCATGGTCTCCATCACTTTGGAGAGCGCAGAGCAAATTGCGATTGGGCGGTAATTTTCAGGGTTGTTAGCCGCACCCTTTTTAGGGATAGGCTGGACATTGGCCACCTTCCAGCATGAGGGGAAAATTCCCGCACGGTACGGGAATTTTCCCCTCATGCCATAAGCACTCGGATTATTTTCAAACTTTGTGACAACCACATGTGAACGGTTTATTTTTCTAGCAATTTCCAGAAAACTTAAGCCACTTTTTAAATAAGCTGAAATTTTCCCTTTTTCAAATCACATAGATATTACACAATTTTTCTCTTAAATCAATAGAGTAATCTCTTCAATATTACACAACAAGAGATCACTCGTAAGAACAGTTATAAGTTTTAAAAAAAATGTTTGTAATTAGAAAAAAATAGCAACTATCATGTGTAATTATAGTTATGCAACGCAGTGTAGTTAGATCAGCGTAAATTACTTTAAATTGTAGGTTGTGTAATTAACAACTAAGTTAACTTACCCAAACGAAAAACTCCCATTAAAAGCTCAATTAGACCAGCTAGAAAAGCTAAAACAATGACACATTGAACGGGGTTTATCGGAACAAAATTGTAAAACTAATAGTGCCATTAAGCTGGTAGGTCCAATGGATACCTGAGGAATAGTACCAAAGAATACATAAATAATAGAACCTAAAATAAGAAAAAATTAAATTTTAGAAAATAAAGAAATCACATAAATATCCATTAGAGTGCCTCATTTTGAGGCATTTAAAAAAAAAAAAGAAAAATGCCCCTCCTGAAATATTACCATGTTTTATGATGACTCCTAAAATATTTCGGCTCTAGCGATAACATCCTGCGAATTAAAACATTTTAAAAAGCCTCCAACACTACAATTTTCTGTGAATTAAAAATAGGTTATGGCACTTTTTGTCAAAAACTTTGTCAAATATAAAATTTTTTTAAAAATTCTACGATTTTGCTTTAAAACATTATTAAAAACAGCTTCTGGACTCGAGATAATAATCTTTTTATATAATTTTTTTATTTATTTTTTAAATGCAATTTTAATATAATTTAAAAAAATCTCTTATTTTTCATTTTATTTTCATTTTGACTACAAATTTGGAAAGGTGTTGACATCCGCTAATAATTTCAATATAAGGTTTCTTCGGTTTCAAGGATATTTGCAAGATTATGTAGGAAGAATAATATCTTGCATCAAAATTGAAAACCCGTTGAATATTTTCTGAAATATTTGCAAAAGAATTAAAATTTTGAGAAAAAAAGGGGTATTATTTACTTGAAACTAGAGATCATTTATAGTTAAACTGCGTTTTAAAGTTTTTTGCCACCACGGCCAAAATTAATTTTAAGAAGGACTTTAAAGTATAAATTTTTGAAAAAATATCAAAATGCTTTATACGCAACATTTAGAGGTACCTTCACTTTTTAATCATAACTTTTTAAACCGCTGAACCAATTTTGCTCTTATTAATACCAAAATGCTCGTAAAGATGTCGATTAATCTAGATAGAACTGAACAATACCGCTTGCGTGTTCACCACGAAATTAGAATCTTCAAGGATGTTAAAGGATTAAATTTTTAAAATGACAAGTGAAATTTGTAATCGTGAGAACGTATAACAAATATTTTTTTTTAAATAACAAAGGTTATCCACCTTTCATTTGATTGCCATGTTGTCATCCTAAAATGAGCATAAGTATTTTAATATGTTTTGCAAAAATTTAAATTTTAAAGTCCTTTGAAAGAATTTTGAGGTGATGGCTAAATTTTAAAAACGCAGTTTAACTATATATCGCTCATTTACTGAAAGACTGACATAACTCAAAAAACACGATTTAGCAGAAAACGCGTTTAAAGTTTTCAATCCATATCTGCCTCGCTCGAACCCTCTCTCATTTTATTTGGTCACGGTTTTTATAAATAGGGGTTTTAATACATTTTTCTCTTAGTGAGAGTTGGGTGTGACTACGCTAATTATTCAAAGACCCGTGAGTAGCATAGGTTTCTACAAATTATGTACTCTTTGCACACACTTTCCAGAAAAAAAGAAAATATATTCTCCTCTAACTGGAAAAGGTTTACAAAAAATTAATATGAAATTATTACACAATATAAAGCATGATATAACTAATAAATCTGCATCATTAACTCAAAAAGCATGTTTTTGACTTAAGACAGTAGTTTAGTAAATGAGCAAGACTTACGTGTAGGACCGCGAGACTTACGGGGCCCAACTACGACCTAGGGCATACAAACTCTCTCCTGAGCAGGAGCAGGAGGGATGTCTCGAGGCTGACGGCTGTTCTGACCGGTCCACTGGCTGATTGGTAGGCATGGCATTAGACTTGGGATTGTACGCGGTTCGCATTGTCGCAGCTGCGGCATACCGGGCGAGGAGGAGACTGTGGAGCATCTTCTCTGCGATTGTCCGGCGCTGCAGAATATTCGACTCCGGATCTTGGGTGACCATATACTGGACGACCTCTCGGTAATATCACGTGTGGGATTCGGTGATCTCATACGTTATCTTAACCGAAACGGGGTGGGTCTAGTACTCCGGATACTAGTTCCTTACGGGTAGTGTGGTCTCTTCAAAACGGAGTCGCTTTTTGACTCTACTTGATGCTCACGAGTAGCGTGAGCTGCCACTTAAACCAACCAAACCAACCAAATGAGCAATATGGTCTCTAGTTTCTCGCACATATTGATTTTTCCACATGTGAGAAAAAAAATTTAATTGTTGCAGGGTGTTATTGTTAATAAGAAATAGGTTTTATAAAAAAAATATAGCATGTTTGTGGGCCATTTTAAAAATTATGAGCACAAAAAACAACATTTTAAACATTACCTCTTCTTTACATATTTTTTTTGTTTCCAAATTATTTTTTTTTTGTTAACCTGGATTTGGTAAGAAGTAACTACATTTTTATGCTTCCAAAATAGCGCTTCATCGCCTTGCATACAATAAAGCAATTAGGGAAGGCATTCTGCTGAAAATGCCTTCTTTGAAGCAGTTAATAATGCTTAAAATGAAGCAATAAGGAATGCATACCTTGAAGCAATAATGTTGTCATTATCATTGTCAAAAAAGCGCTTCTTATTGCCTAAGAAGGCATGAATTCATTGCTTCTAAGAGCCAATGAAAGAAGCGCTTCTCACCTGCTTAAAAAAAGACATACCAAGTGAGACATCGCGAACAAAAATCATGCCATATGGATTTGCTTTGGAAGCGCTTCGTAATTAAATAATGCATTCCGGAAGCGCTTCTGGGTAAGCACTGTTTTTTGCTGTTGGTTGGTATTTTTTGCTGTTGCTCAAAGTTGGGGTTTTTTAACAAATGTGTGAGAAATTCACAATGTTTGAATTATCATAACTTTGAACGCATCAACAGAAAAATTCAAAATTTTATGTTATTATAAAGATCAATTCCTCTTCTTTAAACATATTACAGAAAATTAATTTTGTGCGCTAAAAGGATTACGAAATTGAAAAAAAAATGTCCTTAATTTGAGGATATCTCAAAAAAAAACCATAATTAATTTTATGAAATTTATTTTACAATTAACTCAAAATATCATTTAACAACATATAAAAATTTCAAGTTGGAAGTCCGAAGGGTTCGAAAATAAACGAAATTCTTTCGAAAATATCTTTGATATTTAATATAACTCTACGATAAATTTCAATATTTTTGGCCACGCATGAGAAAATCGATATACATGTTAAACAGGAGACCACATGTAGTTAAAAACTGTGTACTCAGATTTTTGTTATCACATCCTATGTCCTTTGAAAAATGCATTTAAAAGTTAAATTTTTAAACAAATTATTTAAATATTTGTACTCATTCAATGATGCCAATATGTACATCAGATGAAAGATAAGATACTTCGGCAAGTTTCTTTGATTTGAATGCCGATATGAGATTTACATTATATTTGATGCTCTGATTCCAAAACCGGCAGCATCCATATTTTTCCATCACGTCACAATTTTGAGAACACCGCGGATGAAGTTATCATTTTGGCTCTTTTTGAATCCTTTTATCATACGATTTACGCTTTTAAGGTTTCTAAATAAAGATAAGTAATTAGAAAACATTTTACTATTGAAGATACGGCAAGGAATTTTCCTAAAAATAATTGTGGGCGTTGTGGTGTAATGGTTAGCGCGTTGGACTGTTACACAGATGGTCCCGTATTCGATTCCCGGTGACGTCAACATCAATTAAGAAAAATAATATGTATGAATTTTCTATCAGTTGCGCCCACCTTCGATGTTCCCATAGCTCTTAACCACACCGAAGTAAGATAATGAATCAGGGCTATGAAACAAAAAGCTTTAATAAATTCGCCAACTCTACATCAGGTGGCGAGCAACAACTGTTTCTAAGATTATCATCTCGCGCATTGTTTAAAGCCCTTCATCTTTCACCACCTTTCATCTCTCCACTATCCCGTTCCAAAGAAAGCACACATTTATTAATAGGAAGAATTTCCTGAGTGTTGCTTCTCTTAAAAAAAAAAAAAAGAATTATAATTTCGTACAATTTTACAGATAGCTTATATTTGAAATGCAATCTAAACGAAGTTGGTGTAATAATGTAATATTTGGTAATTGCTCTGATGGAGTATTTTTCAAATGCAATTTTTAATTATAATAATAAACAAAATTGAAACGAATGTTATTTCATTATAGAGAATTAAGTTCAATATATTTACCATCGTAATAAAAATACTTAAGCTGGTCGGGTGTGTTCTGTACACAACTTCAAAAATGGTTAAAAACTCATTTTTCTCGTTTTTAATCGCGGTTTTTCCAAAAACGGTGACGTGATGGAAAAACAGATTTGGAATCAGCGAGACAAAATCTGTTTAAAATCATTATTATCGCGGACTTTGGTTCAAACCTAATCAACTTTTTCTAAATTTGTGATAATAATAATAATATTTGAAAATCAAAAAATTTTAAAAATGTGCTTTAAAAATGTGATCCTTCGATAATCCTTGATTGTTTTAAATTACTTCGATAAAGTAAAAAAGTCCATGTTAAACTTTTTCCTTGATATTACTACTAATAATTTTGTGGAATAGCTCAGATTATTATCTTTCATCTGATATACATATTGGCATCATTAAATGAGTACAAATATTTAAATGATTTGTTTCAAAATTTAATTTTCAATGTCCTTTTGAAAAGACATTGGGTGTGATAAAAAAAAAATCTAAGTACGCAGTTTAACTACTGTGGTCTGCTGTTTAACATGCATATCGATTTTCCCATGTGACTTGAAAAATATTGAAATTTGACTTTGGGTGCTCTGTGAATTTTATTTAAATATTAAAAAACACTTTCAGAAAAATCTCTGATTCCCAACTTGAAATTTGTATATGTTGTAAGCTATTGTAGCGGATATGACAGTCGCATATACCGTCATATTCATAAATGGCATAATCTCATATAACATTGTTTCGAATGAATGTACAAACCATCAAGCGGTGATCATGTTTCCTTGTTCTAACTGATATACAGACATTGAACTTAACTAATAGTGAAGCATTCTATTGTATTGTATGGTATTTATGTTACGTTATTATATTGACCTAATTATTATATTATGCTAAGTAGACAATAATTTTACTTTAATTTTACTATATAAACCTGTAACTTTCACTTGAATAAAACATATTGAATCTATAACCAAATTGAACTCGCCTATTTCCTTAAATGTTAAATGGCGAATATCTATCGCTTATAACTAATTTATTAGCTACATGGCGACCGTGACAGTGTTCACATCAGAACAGTCACGTAATATAACCAGGGTCCGAAACCGTTATCTATCGAGGAGTACCGGAGACGGACTCAAGGAAGACCAAAAGAGGACACCCCAAAATTCCAGCCACCAACAAGCCAAAGAGAGAGGAGGATATCTTGTGGGGAAAAGAAGAAAAATAGCCCAGCTGAAGAGACTAATCAGAAGCAACCCACCACCTTCATGGGACGTATCCACCAGGTTATGGAACAAAATAGAAGAACTGGAGAAGGAGATAAAAATATATAAATTTTCCAAAAACTTAATGAAAACCTTATAATAGAGGTAAAATATAAAGTAATTTTAACAGAGTGCTGACCTGGTTATGCACCGGTAGGGACGGAGGCGATTTCGCCCGTGTCGACACAATTTTTTTTTTTCTTTTCTTCTTGTGTAATGGCAACGGTCATGATGATAATTATACTAAATAAATGAATAGTAAATACAAGTAACAATTATGTTAAGTTAATAAAAATTACTACAAATAAAATTAAAAATAAAAACTATTTAAAATTTAAAAATTTTCAAAAAAAAAAATAAAAAATATTTTATATTAAATAAATGAAAATTAATAAAAATTATTAAGAGTTAAAAAAATACTCAAATTTTCTTTAATTGGTGCACCTGTCTTGAATTAAAAACATAAATTCAAATCAGTTTTTTTTTTTATACATTTTCGCTCTTAAAAATCATTTTGCATTAAAACTCATAAATTAAAATTGAAATGGGTAATCAAGAGGCAAAGCTAACAAACCCTAAGGCTAATGTTGTAAATGAAGTAATTGTTGAACAAAAAGATAATGGGTTGGGAACAAATAAAAATTTACTTGCTTATTATCACTGTTATATTAGGGATAGAATTAGTTTTGAATTATATAAAATGCATAATAAGAGAATAAAAAAGAGATATATTGGTCAATTAACGAAGTAGAGAGAATATAATGGACACTTGGTCCGAAGTTTTGAATAAATTAAAGTCATATGAAGGGCAGATTAGAAGATCATATAAGTGTTTGAATAAGAATAGAGGAATTAGAAATGAAACTATAGAGAAACATAAGAAAGTCTTATTAGATAATTTTGAATCATTACGAAAATTTTTTAATTGGGTATGAGAATAAATTAAAATCAGATCACAATAAAGAAGCAATTGCTATCTACAATAATTGTAGGGATAGAATTCTGAAAGTTTCCGCAAAACATAGCTTGCATGTGAAAATTTCACACTCACTCACAGAGGGGCGCAAAATACGAATGCAGTTCAGAGAGCGAAGATTTGTCCGAAGACGATACTGAAATTAATAAGGAATTGGAATCTGTTGAAAACGAGAACAGCGCAGATATGCCGCAAACTAGTATAGAGTTTTTGCAAACCGTCACCAGGATCTTACCTGATTTCGACGGGAAACACGAAAACTTACAAAGTTTTATAGATGCCTTGAGCATTTTAGAAACTATAAAGGAAACCCATGAAACATTGGCGGTAAATGTAATAAAAACCAAACTAAAAGGTACAGCCAGGAATTTAATTTCTTCAGAAACAACTATACAACAAATTATAAGTAAGTTAAGAAGCACTGTGAAGGGAGAAACAGTCGGTGTTCTCTCGGCAAAACTGATGAATATAAAACAACAAAATAAAAACACAACGGCTTACGTCAAGGAAATAGAAGAGCTTACAAAAGCATTGGAAAGTGCATACATATCAGACGGTTTAACACTTGAAAACAGCTGGCAAATATGCAACCCAAGTTGCTGTAAAATCTATGGCGAAAAACACTCAAAAATGAGCAAGTCAAAATTATCATGCGTGCGGGACAGTTCCAGACAATGGACGAGCTTATTATGAAATATGTAGATACTTGCACGGAAACAAAAGATTCTTCGGTAATGCACTTCAGAAATCGGAGAGGACGTTCTTTTAGAGGACGTGGTCATAACAATAACCGTTGGCGTAATAATAATCAAAATAGTAACGGCAATAACACTAGTAATCGGAACTACAATGCTAATCGGGGCAGAGGCCACCGAAATTTTAATAATAACAACCGTGTTATAATAATAATAATCACTACCGTACGAGTAATGTACGAGCTATAACTCAACAAGAACATGAAACGGAAACGGAAAAACTAATTCACAGCCCTTGAGAATACAAAGTATGACAAAAAACGATTCAACCGTATTTTACATTTAAATTTGAATTTAAGCATTTTTGTAAAAGTCTATGATGGTGAGAACAACCAATTAACTTTGCTGGTTGATACTGGAGCGATATATCGTTACTAAAACAGAATGGCATTAAATATGAGGGGGTAAATGAATATAATACAACAACAATTAGTGGAATAGGTGAAGGAACAATACAGTCACTGGGTACCACACATTTGAAAACTTCGTATTAAAAATTACTTTGTTCCCCATGAGTTCCACATAGTACCCGAAAATTTTCCTATTCCAATGCGACGGAATACTCGGTAATAGACTTCATCAAACACTACAACTGTATCTTGGATTTCGGTGAAACGCAAGATTGGTTTATATTAAGACCCGGAAATGTTCGGGGACGGAATTCACATCCCAATCTTACACTACAGTTCGGATGATACCATCTTGTTACCAGCTCGTTCTGAAGTTATTAGACAAATAAAGATAAACACACCTTATGAAGAAGTACTTGTTGTTAATCAAGAACCACAACCAGGAGTAATAATAGGTAATACAATAGTAAACAGTAAAAGAGCTTTCATCAGGGTTATTAACACTAATACAGTAACAGTATCACTTAAATGTATTGATATCGTATCGGAAAATCTCGACAATTATACAATATCAGCTACACAGAAGTGTAGTGGATCCAGAAAAGTTGAAATTATGCACAAATTGTCAAAAAAGCTTTCCTGAACCATTTAAGGAACAAATGGAAAAATTATGTACAGACTACATTGATATTTTCGGATTAGATACGGAACCCATCACTGCGAACAATTTCTATACACAAAAACTTAAACTCAAAGACAAGGAACCCGTTTATATTAAAAACTACAGGATACCCCATACACACAAGATCGAAGTAGATGCACAGGTTAAAATTTAGTAGAAGACGGCATCGTTGAACCTTCCACATCAGAGTACAATAGTCCACTACTCCTAGTACCAAAGAAATCACTACCTAATTCAGATAAGAAGAGATGGCGTTTGGTAGTAGACTATCGTCAAATAAACAAAAAACTAGTCGCTGATAAATTTCCACTACCAAGAATAGAAGATATTTTAGATCAATTAGGAAGAGCAAAATACTTTTCGTGCCTAGATTTAATGTCGGGTTTCCACCAAATTGAACTCGACGAAAAGTCAAGAGACATTACATCCTTTTCTACAAGCAACGGCTCATATCGGTTTAAAAGGCTCCCCTACGGATTAAAAATAGCTCCAAACTCTTTCAGCGGATGATGACTATAGCATTTTCAGGGTTAAACCCCTCACAAGCATTTTTGTATATGGATGATCTAGTGGTAATAGGTCGATCGGAGAGACAAATGATAAATAACTTGAAAAGCGTTTTGATCTATGCAGAAAATATAATCTAAAGTTGCATCCTGAAAATGTTCATTCTTTAGACATGAAGTAACTTTTCTTGGGCATAAATGTACAGATAAGGGCATTCTGCCGGATGATGGAAAATACGAAGCAATTAGGAAATATCCAGTTCCAACTGACGCAAATAGTGCAAGACGATTTATTGCGTTTTGTAATTACTACCGAAGGTTTTATTAAGAACTCTCTCTTCATTCACGCCACATTACGCGTCTGTGCAAGAAAAACGTACCATTCGAGTGGACAGAAGAATGTAATAACGCATTTCTTTACTTAAAGAAAGCATTAATGCTACCAACCCTTCTACAATATCCAAACTTTGATAAGGAATTTTGTATAACAACTGACGCCAGTAGCACGCTTGCGGAGCGGTTATTAAGTCAGGAGTACAATGGCAAACATCTACCTATAGCATATGCCTCGAAAACATTCACACAAGGAGAGAGCAACAAATCAACAATCGAGCAAGAGCTCATAGCTATCCATTGGGCCATACTACATTTCAGACCATATATCTACGGAACACGTTTTCTTGTAAAGACCGATCATAGACCTTTGTCATACCTATTCTCGATGAAAAATCCAAGTTCAAAATTAACAAGAATGCGTTTGGACTTGGAAGAGTATGATTTTACAGTTGAGGTATCTCAAGGGTAAAGAAAATTACGTTGCTGATGCTTTATCAAGAATAAGCATTGAAGAATTTAAAGAATTACACAAAAATGTATTAGTAATAAATAAAGTGACCACAAGGTCCGACACCACAAAGAACGAAAAAGTAACTAAACAAAAGCATCATGAAAATATAAAGAAAAGCCCAATATATATGAAGTCATACAATATGATGACGTTAAAAAGCTAGTAAAGTTAATATTAACTCCAGGAAGATGCTTATTGAAGCATGGAAAATTAATATTGAAGCGAATAAATGTTGAAGATCTGTTGTACTAATGGGAAATTGGACCTAGGAGGATTTTTCCTAAGGCTTGAAAAAGAAGCCGGTAAGCTGAATCTTGGAAAATTAAAAATGGCACCGATGAAGAAATTTTTAAATTTGTATCTATAAATGAATTCAAAAGAAAGGGCAATGATTATTTGAAAAAATTAACAGTAGCGCTACTGCCAAAGGTGACCATAATTGATGCTAAAGATGATAATAAAATAAAAGAGATATTAACTACATATCATGATAATCCAGCGGAAGGCGGCCACTGCGGATATCAAGAACATTAGCAAAAATTAGAAGACATTACAAGTGGAGAGGTATGCCTTCACACGTGAAAAAATATATCAAAACATGCCTAAAATGTCAAAAGCTAAGATAACAACACATACTAAGACACCAATGATACTGACAGAAACCCCAGCAACTGCATTCGACATCGTATTAGTGGATACCATTGGTCCATTACCAAAGACGGAAATGGTAATGAGTATATTGTCACATTAATATGTGACCTAACTAAATATTTAGTGGCCATACCAATATCGAACAAGAGTGCAGCACAGTTGCAAGGCTATATTTGAGTATTTTATACTATGCTACGGTCCAATGAAGACGTTCATATCGGATATGGGAACAGAGTATAAGAACTCAATAATAACGGATTTGTGTAAATATATGAAAATCAAGAATATTATCTCTACTGCATATCACCATCAGACTCTAGGTACTGTGGAACGCAGTCACCGAACTTTCAACGAATATATACGTTCATATATATCGATTAAACGAGACGATTGGGACGAATGGCTTAGATACTTTACATATTGTTTTAAACACCACCCATCGGCAGTTTCACGGTTACTGTCCATACGAGCTAATTTTTGGACGGATACCTCATGGTTTTCATTATTTTAATAGTATAGATAGAATAGATCCTATTTATAATATAGATTATTATAGTAAAGAAGTGAAGTATAGGTTAGAATTGCATACAAGAGAGCAGATTACTACTAGATAAGGCTAAGGTTAAGCAGAAACAATTTTATGATATAAATTCAGAACAGTTAGATTTAAATTTAGGAGATTTGGTGTTATTAAAGAAATGAGGTAGGACATAAGTTTGACAATAGATATGAGGGCCCGTATAAGATTATAGAAATAGTGATAACGATAACATATTATTAGAAACTAAGGAAATAAGAAGCAGAAGTTCACAGGAATAGAATTAAACTTTTTAATTGAAACAAGTAATTTTTTTTATCTTTTCACAAATCATTATTTCTCACATAATACACAAAAAAAAAAGATGAGTTAAAAACATATATCATTAAACAACGATAAGTTTGGTGCACCAATATATAAAAAGTAAATAATAAAAATAACCAATATATAAAAAGTAAATAATAAAATAACCAATATAAAAAGTAAAATAATAAAATAACCAATATATTAAAAAAAAAAAAAAATAATAATAATAAAAAAAAAAAATATTGAAAAAAAATAATATTTTCAAGATGATATGTAATCTGTCATTGATTTAGACCAGGTAACAATGAGTAAAGAATATTCATATGCTTAATAGCGTATGAACATTCTTCCAGAAAATGGAGGTGTAGCGGATATGACAGTCGCATATACCGTCATATTCATAAATGGCATAATCTCATATAACATTGTTTTGAATGAATGTACAAACCATCAACGGGTGATCATGTTTCCTTGTTCTAACTGATATACAGACATTGAACTTAACTATAGTGAAGCATTCTATTGTATTGTATGGTATTTTATGTTACGTTATTATATTGACCTAATTATTATATTATGCTAAGTAGACAATAATTTTACTTTAATTTACTATATAAACCTGTAACTTTCACTTGAATAAAACATATTGAAATCTATAACCAATTGAACTCGCCTATTTCCTTAATGTTAATGGCGAATATCTATCGCTTATAACTAATTTATTAGCTACACTAT
>CM037851.1:63324025-63348775 GCA_021234595.1 Delia radicum | reverse complement strand
CACCCTTTGGCACTAATTGCAATGCTTTCATACACTGCTTACGGTTTTGAACCAGTTCAATGACCAGTAGCAACTTCAACTGCAACGACCCTAATTGCTTCAGTACACTTCGATGTTATGTTACTTCTTCTCCAGTTACATGATATATCTGGATCCACCAGTAAAATGTTTTGTCACCATAACTATAGTCACGTGATTGGTAATTTTACCCAGAATAACACTTTTTGGTGCACCACAAATTTGTTTTCATCTGTTTCGTGACGTGCCCCCCAATCATACCTTACAGAATTTCCACTTTGGATCAATCGACCCTTCATTTCCCGCAGGGTATTTGTACGGGCTTTCCATTACTTGTAGTGTCCTACTTTAGGGGGGTCATATTACCGCTCCCGTCAAAACAGAAGTTCAATATAACGTTACCTATGCCTGTTCCAAAACTTCATTGCAATCGGACCACTAAGTAAGAAATGGTCAAATTATTTTTAAAAATGTTGTGAGGCTTAAAAAGTTAAAAGTAAAAAAAGGTTTGGCGATTTTTATTTAAAATAAAACTGTTGGCAACACTACACAAATTACATTTCTTTCTTTTCTTTACTAACATCAACAACATGTTTATGATTCTTCAGTGGCTAGCTTATGCATGTGTTTCAAATTTCTTTTCATTCCCCTTAAACTTTTGTTTTGTTTATAAAGCTTTCACTGTGTGTTTAAGATTTTTTTTAGTTGTCTCTTTTTCTATGTGGTAGTGTTGGTACGTACCATCTTTTGTGTGGCTTTCCCATTAATATTTTTATTTTTGTAGAAAAAAAAAATACTTCTTAAGCTTTACTTTTCTTAATTTAATTCATGTTTCAAAATCCAATTTGTTCTTCTCCGAAACACTTTCTTTGGTTGGTTAATATTATATACTTTTTTTTTGCTGTGCTATCAAACTTAATGACTTTTTAAATAATTTTTTTTTGTTTAAGAAATGTTTATAATTATATAATTTAAACAAAAATAAGACACAAAAAACTTGTCTTTCCCAGTCTTCTTAATGTATTTTTATTTTAAAGTTTTGACAAAACTATAAAAATGGTTTTACTTTTCATGAGATTTTAATTTGGTTTAGTAATTTTGTATAATTTTACTAATTTCGTTGTTAGAATTAAACTTTCTTCTATGATTTTGAAACGAAATTAAGTCATGTGTCTTTTTATAAAATAAATCGTAATTACGCGGATTTGGCATAACTAGAAAGGTGCTTCTAGGAAAAATTTCAAATTAAACTTTACGAATAATTCATATTTTTCATGTTTGCATTTTACTATGTAAAATTCATTCACCCTCAAAAACCGTATTGCTCAGTGAACTGTCAAATTCCGTGCAGTTTAAGTCGCATAAATGCATTGATTTATTTTTCTAATTGCAACATAAAGTTGAAAAACTGAAAAAAATGTTATACTTTTTTGGACTTTTTTTTTTGTTGGGGCCTTTGCACTCAGGGAACTTCTGCGGTAAATATTTGTAGTTGTTGGAGTTGAAATACATTATCTTTATTTTAAGTGAAAAAAAACAGTCATTTGAAAAAAAAAAATCCAGTTTGGACTTCAATTGTAGTTCATTTAAAAAAACTAACCTCATCAAATTACTGTATTAAGATATTACACTCAGTTTATGCTGTAGTGTTTAAAAAAATAAAACAGTTAAAATGTTTGTTTATTTTTACTGCATAAGTGGTTAAGTTTCAGTTCAGTTTTTGAACAGTAAAAACAAGTGATATTGTCAGTTGAATTACTGCAATGAAAGTCGTCCTTTCTTCAAATGAAATTTCATATTCGAAAATTAAAACCAAGTTTTTTTTTTAGTTTTCAATATTTGGTGTTTTTGTACCGGGCATTAACGGCCCTAGATGGAATAAGAATTTGAAGACAATGGTTTGGAAATATTTTAATAATGCAAAGTTGACGTTTCGTTGATGTGCCCCTAACACATAAAGAGTACGACCTTCACAAATGTTGAAAAGCTTGTGCGTGACTTTTGTAAAAAGGGATTTTTTTGCATAGCAATTTAGATAATCTCAATGTATATAAAAACAAAAAACGTATAAAACTGTAAAAAATATTACTTGAGCCAGAGTAAAAAAATATTTTTTTTTTATATAAATAGAACATTTTTGGTCTTCAAAGTTTAGTAACGTCATGATGCTTGTTATTAAAAGACCCTAACCAATTGCTTGATTACTAAGAAGACAAGAATGGAGCAAAATTGATGATTATATACGTTTTTTGTTATAGTTCTGCCTATTATTGAGGCTTAGCTTTTCTAAAACTTCGGGTTCTGATGAGATCTTTAGCCAGATCGAAATACTAGTTTCAACCTAGCTAATATGCCTCGATTTGCTTTATTTTTGTAAATATACGGAGGTTGGAAGCTCGTTATAAATTTAAAATAACATACAAATAATCTCGATGTATATAAAAACAAAAAATTAATAAAACTGTAACGCATTAGATGTTTAGTTTTGTTTTACAGCTCAAAAAATTAACCACAATTGTAATAAAAATTATCCACATATGTTGTAAAAAATAAACTAGCATTTATTTGTTTTATTAAAAAAAAAAAACAAAAACTACTGCATAAAATGAATGTAAAATCATAATACAGTAATTTGATGTGGTTTGTTTTTTTTTTAATGAACTACATATGTAGCCAAAACTAAAATTACTTCTACAAATTACTGTTTTTTTCGCTTAAAAATAAAGATACTGTATTACAACTAAAAAAATTACAAATATTTACAGCAAAAGTTCCCTGAGTGTACGAAAAAAAAAATTCGATACCTGATGAAACTGACTTTAGATGCTTCTAAGTGAGAGGAACGATGGACAGTTTAAAACATTTTCACCAAAAGTATTGATGGCCATTTAAAGGTCAAAAAATTAAAAAAAATTACTTGAAACCACAAACCCGAAAAAGTTTTATATTTTGGGTTTTAACAAAAACAAATATATTTGAAATTCTAAATGTTTTTGCAACTGTGCAAAAAACATAATAAGTATTTTTATTTTCAACTATAAAAAACTTTAATAAAAAAAAACAATCAAAAAATTATTCTTAAATAACAAAGTTGGAAAAAAGTACAAAAAAGTACTAATCTTTTTTCAACTTTTGTAAGAAATTTTCGGTGTTAATAAACTT
Organism: Delia radicum; assembly: GCA_021234595.1. Lineage (NCBI taxonomy): Eukaryota > Metazoa > Arthropoda > Insecta > Diptera > Anthomyiidae > Delia > Delia radicum. Next base: position 63,345,595 of record CM037851.1, on the reverse strand, counting down.
GCATAATTTGTGGTATCGAAACTTTTTACTTTGTGTAGTAGTGAGTTTCAAATCCACAGTCATACACCAGGCTATAACTCGTAGTATCACGTCTTAGCGGATTAAGCGACGGTCGACTCTGCGATGAGTGAGGCTAATTGTAGTTTTGTCAATCACAGCCTACACAATGTATTGTTTTAATCAGAAGATACAGAGTTAACAAGTTAAAACATATGAACATTTAATTTTTCAACTAGAATGCTTCCTCTATCCTATTGTTATGTCTTTTTCACATTATGATGTGTTTTATTTACATTCATTAGTTTTATACCAAGTGTATGTTTAGAGATAGAGTTGCCGCTGGGTAAATTTTTTGTGGTTAAAAGTTTTCGTAACCATCATATAATGACAATCGTAATTAATTTTAGTATAATTAATTACTGAAGAATTTTTTTTAGTTAATTTTTTTTACATTAGAAAAATTATTATTATTATTATTGAAAAATTTAACGGACACAGTGTATATGCCAGACTGCCGCAGTTTTATGTCAAACTAAAATTTTTGGAGTTTGATATTTTAAATTGTGATGTTCTAAGACAATTTGAATAAATATTTTGAATAAAAATTGTATTCATATTGAATTGTAATCAGTTGTCTACAACTTAAATTTATTTTTTATTTGTTTTACTTGGGGCAATACATAGTTTTGTTAATTCTGCCAATCCAATTTGATACAATTAAATATGCCGTTTTACGAAAAATTATACTGGCAAGTAAAATTGTATCTACCTTTACCTTATGCCATACTTAACAATATTAAATTGTAATTGGATCACATTATAATCGTACAAAAAAATTTAAAATATTCATATTTATACTCAAATCCCGATTCTAACCCGCAGATTTGAATGAACTTTAAATATGTTGTAGAGCAGCAAACAAAAAACTGAACATTTATTTTTATTTAACTGCCCGATCTCACGTTTAAGAGTTAAAATGTGGTGGAAATTTGATTTTGTATGAAGAAATGTCTGAAAATAAGATTTATTTGTACACAGGCTTAAAGTACTCAAGAAAACAAAAAGTTTAATACCCATTAGGGTTAAAACATTGTTGTTCGCAAAACATTGTTGTTCGCAAAACATGTTGTTCGCAAAAACGTAGGACCACTGCATATGTAGTTAAAAACAAATGAAATTTCACTTAAAGAAAGAACGACTTACATTTCAGTAAATTTAACTAACATTGTCATTTGTTTTTTAATGTCCAAAAAAATGGATCACAATGAAGTAAAAATGAACCACATATGTTAGAAAAAATAAACAAACGTTTTTTATTTTTTTTTATTTTTTTAAAACAGTCATATGATGTGGTTTGTTTTTTTAAATGAACTACAAGGAGAGTAAAAAAATTTATTTGTTCTACAAATGACTGACATTTACATTAAAAATAAAGAAACTATATGACAACCCAAACAACTACATATTTTTAAAGCAGAAGTTCCCTGAGTGTAATAAAAATCGCCTTTTCAGTTAATTTTGAAGCAAAAACCTCCAGCATGAAGTGCAATTCCTAAGAAGAGCAATTTTTCTCGTTTTCATCATACGTAATGTGCTCGCCGTTCCGAAAAATTAAATGCCAATATCGCATGTGTCCTTTAACATTTTTATTATCTACAATACATCCCAAGTTCATAAATATCTGCGGTTGTGTTATTTCTGAAACATTTTTGGATTTAATAATTTCCCCCAAACTTTCTTCAATTTAATATATTTTTTGAAGGCTAGTGCTTTTGTCAAAAATACGAGTAATTTTCGACCAAAAAATTGTAAATTTATAAAACACGTGTTTTATTTGAGTCAGTTTCGACTCATAGAATAAATTCGTTTAAAAAAATATCAAAATTTTGCTAGCTATGAAACTATTTTATTTTAAGGGCCAGTTTTAGGGTTAAGTTGGATTTTTGTAAAATTTTGAGCAGAAAATTGCACACATTGCTCAAACTTTAAAAAACGTCAAATGCATGTTTGTAGTCGTTATTCCAAAATCGATTTTGACCAAATACTTTTCCGAATCAAAGAATTTACAACAAAATGGCATCGATTTGTTGCTGCATATTTTGTTATAAATCCATATTTTGCTATAAATTCATATTTTGCTATAAATGCATAAAAATGCATTTTGTTACATATTTAGCATATTTTGTAGTCGTTAGTCCAAAATCGATTTTGACCAAATACTTTTCCGAATCAAAGAATTTACAACAAAATGGCATCGATTTGTTGCTGCATATTTTGTTATAAATCCATATTTTGCTATTAATTCATATTTTGCTATAAATGCATAAAAATGCATTTTGTTACATATTTAGCATATTTTGTAGTCGTTAGTCCAAAATCGATTTTGACCAAATACTTTTCCGAATCAAAGAATTTACAACAAAATGGCATCGATTTGTTGCTGCATATTTTTGCATATTTTGTTATAAATCCATATTTTGCTATAAATTCATATTTTGCTATAAATGCATAAAAATGAATTTTGTTACATATTTAGCATATTTTCAATTTAATTGCACATTTTAAGTGAATATTTTATAGAGTCTTTAGTGCACACTTCCTTTTTTTAGTTGCACGAAATTACTTGCCCTACTGCGATGATAACTCTATAATTACGGGTTTGTCTCTTAAGTCTTTGAACAAGTTCTAAAGAACATTCAATTTCGAGTTTGTATCTTAAGTCTTTTGTTTTAATTTTATTTGGCGTCATCTTTACCATACAATTTTGTGCAAAAGAGCAATTTCTGACATATTTTAAAATAGTTTAAATTTTCTTCTAAAATTTTCATACGTTTTCACAACTTTTGCTTTAGTATAATTACGATTTCATAACTACAAAATCAAGTGAAATTTTCATTCAAAGTAAATTAAAATGGAACACTTAATCAGCAAATCTTTCTAACTACATACCCTTAACCAGCATATTTTAATTTTACTTATTTTTCGTTAAACATTTTTGTGTTGGTGTGTATTTATGGCAAAAAATAGGCCTGTTAGAAAAAGTAATAACTGTATGTAGTCATTTTATGCCTCTTATCTTTAAACAATAATACACATACTGAGACACAAAACTCTTTCACTTCATATAACGATCAATTTTGTTAGTACGTTTATATCTTTAGTTAGTTTTTTTTTTCTTTTTTTTAATATTTTTTTGCCTTAAACTTTCTATTGTAAATAAGAAGTTCGTTTTTTCTATATAGTTTCTATAAGAAAAAAGCAAGATTTTCTTTATTGTTTTCTATATTTTGGTTAAAGAAAATAACGAACTTGGTTTGTCTGGTGCTGGTTACTGTTCATATAAGTATGAATAGGTACATCAGTATTGTTTGTTTTTTGTATGAATGTTTGCCGGAGTATTGTAATCATATTTTATTTTTTCTTTAAGCTAAGGTTTGTTGATTTTTTATTTTATTGTTTGATATATTTTTTTAAATTATAACTTATTTTTAAATTTTTACCAAGTTATTGATTGTTTTTATTTTCCACTGTGTGAATTTTTTTTTTTTTTTTTTTGCTATCATTGAGTTATAAATATTAGGGACATTTTAAAAACTTTCGACGCACCTTTCAGATAATGGTCTTTTGAATTTCATTTAAATTGTTATTTATATTCTCCTAGTTAATATGGAGTTTTCATGGGTTTTCTTTTCTCAAAATTTTTTATTATTCGCGTTTACTCGCTGCTCAAAGATGGGGATTTTTAAGGAATTTGTAAGAAATATGCAATGCTTAAATTTTAATAACTTTTGAACGCGTCAACAGAAAATTAAAACTTAGGGTAATTTTAATGTTCAAATCTCCTTTTTAAACAGTGTTTCACACATGAATATCTCAAAAAAAAAAACATAATTACATTTTCTGAAATTTATTTTGCAATTAACTCAAAGTATCACTTAACATCAGACGTGTTAAAAAATAAATGGATTTTTTCCGAAAGTAGCTAGGATATTTAATAGAAAATTTTGTACATGCACATAGCACCCTGCAACAAATTTCAATAATTTTTGCCACCCAAAGGAAAATCTATATACACGTAAAACAGTAGATCACATGTAGGTAAACTGCGTACTCAGATTTTGGTTATCGTATATTATGTCCTTTCAAAAAGATATTTACTGTTAAATTTTTAAATAAATTACTTAAGTACTTGCACTCATTAAATGAAAACAAAATGGATATCAGATCAAAGATCTGTCCTATAGTACAAAACTTTAAAGTATTTGTTTAAAAATGTAGCTTTAAATGTCCCTTTGAAAGGACATAGGATGTGGCAACGAAAATCTGTGCTACATGGGGTCTCATGTTTAACATGCATATCGATTTTCCCATGTGAGGCAAAAAATATTAAAATATGTCGGAGGGTACCATATGAATGTACAAAATACGAGGGCGGATCAATAAGTCCGTGACTTTTTGAACTTCCCTTGTAGTTATATGAAATGCAATAATGCTTTCATTAAGCATCACCTGTTAAAAGACTACTGTCAAATTTTGAACAAGTTCCGTCATTTACTTTGCGTTTAACAGCTGTTCAAAACATAAAACCTCTTGGATTGTTTTAAAAATGGAAAAATGGAAAAAAGTGAATTTCGAGTGGTCATTAAACATTAACTGTGGATGAAACATGGATCCATTACAACACTCCAGAGAGCAAGAAGCAGTCTAAACAATTAGTTTCTTCGGGTTAACCGGCTCCGAAGAAGGCCAAGGTAAGTTTGTCGGCCAATAAGGTGATGGCAACAGTTTTTTGGGGTGCACGCGGGATAATCGACATCGATTACCATCAAAAGGGAAAAACAATAAACGGCGAATATTATGCCAACTTATTCGACCGATTTAACGAGGATTTAAAAAAAAACGACCCCATATGGCCAAGAAAAAAGTTCTTTTTCATCAAGATAATGCACAGTAGCGACTAAGCGCAAGCTATAGCGAATTTTGGAAAAGAAAGAAGAATGTTTATAACAAGTTTTACTAAGATCAGAAGAGGTAATGTTGAAAATGTATTTTTTTGTGCTTATTACACTGTGCAACAAAAAAAAACAATCCGTAACATTCCAACGGAAAATGAAAGTAGATCATTAGTAGACCAAAACCCCCAAAGGGTTTTGAAATCTTTGCTCTTGTTTTGTTTTTATAGGCTTTTGAAGTTGACTCTTTTTTTCCGTTGGAATGGTCCGGGATGTCTGCCATGACCCGAAATTTGTTGTACAGTGTTATTTTTAAAATGTCTCATTAATATTTTTATATATTTTGTTTAAAAAAAATCTTTCTTTAAATTTTCTGTCTAGACTACTTAAAAATATGACGAATTTCAAAAACTTTCGACACAGGAGGTAAAATATTTTCAAAATTTTATTTTTTATTTCATATTTTTCTTTAATATACCCAACATTTTCCAGATATGAAATTCTGACTTCATGTTATATCTTTTACCCACTTTAGCTCGGAATCAAAAATGTCGCTCAAATTTGATTAAAATGCAGAAACATGTTTTTTTTTTAAATTAATTTTAAAGTTTTTTATTTAAATACTTAATTTGGAGATGTCTGTTTTTATAACATAAATAATAGTTGTAGTTTAAGAAAAAAATAAAAAATAATTTGAAAACATTATAATTCGTGTTTGTGTGGATCATCGACACTCCACGACATTTTATGAAAATGTATTATTTTTTAGCCCTTTATAATTAGCGAATTCACATGGTGCCTTAAAGTCATAAATCGCAAAGTCGTATGCAAAAAAAAAAAATAGTACATGTGTGAGCAGCATGTTATATTTTCTAATTCTTAAGTACTAAAAACGTCAAAATCGAAACGACAAAAACCGAAAAAAAATAAAATTATTACGGCTTTGTGCGAAAAATATGCATCCGATTTACTTACACCAGCAAAACCACACATTACCAAATAATGGGTAAAGTAATGTGTCGCCATAAGGCTTCACTCATTTCAATACTTAACTGATGGATTTTACAGGCAATGAGTCTAAAAGTAATAGGTGGTCATATTACCTTGTAGGTGGTAAAGTAACTGGTTACTTATTTGGTTACATGGTGGGAAAAGTAATGAGTCTATAAATAGATTTTCATAAAAAAACTGTATTAAAAAAAATTATTACAAATAATTTTTTATAATTATATACATGTCGTGGTCTCGCTGGGATTCGAACTTGGAGTTCTTTGGTTATTAGCCGAGAACTCTACCCACTGAGTTATTGTCGCATATAATAATAAGTTGCTTAAAATGTAAATGAATTGTTGTGCTTCAAATTTCCGTTTGTGATGTTAAAAATATATATGTACCTTACCCTTGTGCTTACAAAAAATAGCAAAGTAATGTGTCTAAACATAGATTTGCAAAATAATATTTTAAACAATACTTTACGTTGCATTATGTAGTTGATGATCGGTAGTGATTATTTTATGTTTTGAAATAATGTAAAAGATAATGATGTATCATTTCGAGGTAACCCATGAGAGTCCAATTATTGGTAACTCATTAGTTTATGTATCAAAATAATGTTGAAGGTAAGGAGTATACTTTACAAGGTAATGCATTACTTTATCGCACCAATTACCAAAGTTTTGCTGGGTATGGTAAAAATAAATAAAAATTTAACTGTTTTTTCAATACCCGCTTCGGCTTTATCGGAAACAGCATTTAAAGTTATTTTTTTTTGTATATTTTTGTACAAAAACTTACCGAAGTAATTCCTTTTGCTTCCATTTTATTAATTTGACAAAATTCCTTTTTATTGGCACAGACAAATTTTTTTTTTAAATGTTGCAGTAGCGCAAAAAAAAATTCTTAAAACGGAATAATAATAAGACAGAAACAGCTGATTAATAGTAAACAAAAAAACAGCTGACACTAAACATACTATACTGGAAAAACATACATGCTCAATAGCGTGTCCCGATAGAAAAAATTTTTCGGTAATAGCACTCAAACGATGCGTATTAACGCCCTGAACAATAAAGTTCAGCATCAAAACTTTTTAAGTTGATCTTCAGTTCCCTACCAGCGATTAAAATTAGCGATTCGAGTACATTTGACAAAAAAAAAAGTTTCGACGATTTGTTTCAAATGTGGCTCAAACGTTTCGTATTTAGTCCTTTTTAAGAAAAAAATAATTTAAAGTTTTTGATAGAGTATTTTGGTCCACTGGAAGATGTTTTAATTTTTATCAAGTAAATTTCCTTACAATATTTTCTTTAACTTTTTGCATTAAAACACTAAAAAATCTTTTCATATATGACCTGTATTTCCAAAACGTTTATTGTAAGATTAAAAATGTTTTTTTTTTTCGCTAAACGCGAGAAAAATCTGTAAAATTCAAGATATTACCTTTTTTTTTCAAGATATTACATTTTAATCTTACAATACATGTTTTTGAAATACAGGTCATATATGAAAAGATTTTGAGTGTTTTAAATGCAAAAATTTAAAGAAAATATTGTAAGAAAATTAGCTTGATGAAAACTAAAACATCTTCCAGTGGTCCAAAATTACTCTACCAAAAATTTTAAATTATTTTTTTCTTAAAAAGGGCTAAAATACGAAACTTTTGAGACACATTTGAAAAAAATCGTCGAAACTTTTTTTTAGGCAAAATGTACTAGAACCGCAAATTTAAATCGCTGGTAGGGAACTGAGATCAACTTCAAAAATTTTTATGCTGAACTATTATTGTTAAGGGCTTTAATAAGCGTCGTTCGAGTGCTGTTACTACAACGAAATCGCAAAAACGCTGTTTAACGGGACAAGCTAATGCTCAAGTTGTATTGTCGTAGAATATATTTGCACGAAGAATACCAACAACTTTTTTACACCTTTTGTAAAATATTAGCACAAACGACAAATACAACAGTATAGTACACCTTGCGAATCCCTAAATGTTTCCATCTGCACGCATTTGCAAGAGAGAAAAAGAGTTGCCAAAAAATTATTAAAAAAAAAAAAAAATACTTGACCGTTTTTGAAAGTACCTTTTTCAAAAATTATTTAAAAATATAGAAAAAGTCTAATCTTTTATATTTTTGATTGTTATGTTGATTAGACCACTTCCTATCGTACCACATCAGTTCCAAATCGTAATACCGGAGAACCTACCCTAATTGGCAGCAACAACAGACGCGATCTCCAAACAAAAAAGTATAAAGCACCGGGTGAAGATGGTATTCCCGCTGAATTGCTGCTCGCAAACCGCTAAAGCTTTGGAGAATTGCTTCACACCCACATCATCAATGCGTGGAATAGTGAATGTATTGATAAAAATTGAACAAGAGGAACCATAATGAAAATTCCAAAAAAAGATGATTTAAAAGACTGCGGTCATTGTAGAGGAGCCACCCTTCTAAACTCCATTTACAAGATATTGGCAACAATCTTATATACCAGACTTCAACCAGTTAAAAACTCACTACGAGATGAACAAGCAGGCTTTCGTCCCCATATATACACATACAAATTGATCCGAAAAATGGGTCATCTGCAGGTATCTAATTATATCAAATTATATATAATCTGATACCATTTTATCCGAGATTTGTCCATATACGGGACATTATATTATATCTAATTGAATCAAAATATACCTGATTTCATATAATTTTAGCCGATAGTAGGAATGCTTTTGGTGACTTGAAGTTATGCTTAAAAGTACGGTTTAATATATTTCAAATCTGATTTTATCATTCGATTCCCCAGGAAACATTATTAAAAATAAGCGTTCATTGAGATTTTCAGGATGGACCAAGTATTCGTTAGGGGCCACCAAAAAATCAATTTTTCATAAAAAAAAAATTTCCAAAGTATTTTTTTTTAACACGCATATTAAAATTATGTTGTCTCCTGAAAAAAAAATGGTGCAAAGACTTTTAGTATTGTAATTCCGGTTTAAAACTTAAAAAGAAATGAGATATTTTTTTTTAAGTTTTGTAATTGATATTACAAAGTTTATTTTTTCCAAAACAACATTATTTAGTTTCTCTTTCTACTGAATTTAATGGCTAAAAAATTTAAATTATTTTTATTTTATATTTGAATTGATTAAGCCTCGAAATTTATCCAACAAGCTGTTCAGTGTAAATACTTGTTGATTGTATATTTTTAGCCTTTTTCAATTGCAATAATAAAGCTTCTTTGGGAAGTGAAAATGAAATATTTATTCGATAATTAACTAATGTTTTTAAACTCTGAGGAGTTTTCTAATCGAAAGGCGACTTTCTAGTTGAATCTACTGGATTACTAACTTTTGCGTTGTCATCGACTTCTATGAACATTTTTTCATAAAGAATTTGGTCGGTTGTATCAATTACCTTTGCCAAGTCTTCAATAGACATTGTGTATATTTGACTCTCACTTTCTTCTAAATTATCTGAAAAGAAGCTTACATTTGGATCCATTTTCTGTTAATTGTAAAATATCAGCCATTTCGGAAAATAATATTACTGTTAAAGACTAATGTAGCTTGAAAAAAACAAAATATTGGTTTAAAAAATAATCTAATTACTAAATTATTATTAATATTTCTCGTATCAAAATCTTAACAACTTCTTAAAAAGTCACTACAAAATAAAAATTTCAATCTGCGTGTTAAAAGAAATAGTTTTAAAATTTTTTATAAAAAAGTGAATTTTTTGGCTACACTAATGGTGCATCCTAATAATCTTAAATAACGCTTATTTTTACTAATTCTTCCTAAACAATCGAATGACAAAGTCAGATATGAAATATATTAAGCAGTTTTTGCTCTGTTAAAAATGGTGACCAAAATCAGCGTTTTTAGCCGCAGATGTGCTGGGGAAAGAGTTCGAATTTTAATTTTAATAATTACGCCATTGTTTTTAGTTATGCAACGAGCTTCTAAAAAGAGCTTAACAAAATCAAAATCAAAAACAAAAATTATTTTGGAAACGAAGTCTAATATTTTTGTGGTTTTGTCTTATGAAATGTGCGCATTTTTTTAATTGAAAAAATATGTGTGTATGCAATATAAAGCTATATACAATTACAAGAACAATATGTTCAGTATTCCCAGTTAGCATTTTCAATCGTAGATGACTCTTCCGCAATCGGAGCGTGCGATTAAAGTAATCGTTACGGGAGAAACTGTGTCATAATCGCGACTCTTCCGTACGAGTAGTATACGATGCGCCGAAAAGAATCGTGTACGACTCTTTTATTCCTAATTCAAACGAGCCTTGAAACAATCGCCTTAATGAGTCGTCTACGATGCGCCGAAATGAATCGTGGAAGAGTCTTGAAACGATCGCAAGGATGTTCTTAAAATGCTTATAGTAACAAAATAAAAAGTATTGTTCTGTGTTTTATATTGTTTATTATAAGGCTTTGTAACATGTTATTACATTTAATTTTTTTATGTTATGTTCAATATAAAAATAAAAATAATATAAAAATAATACTGAATTCATTAAAATTAATTCCTGCATCGCCAGCTTTCTGGAATTTTGAATGACAGGCATCTTAAAGAAAAAAAAACAGAAATTAGGAAGCTGTAAGAGCATATCATAATCCGTACTCACTTGATATAATTTGTGTTATTTTAAACTTTTGAATGCTGGGCTTAATTTTGAAGCCACATCATCACTCAGGATTTTTTTATTGAGTCCCTGATAAAGGAGTTGGTGCAGGTCGCCACCCACTTTGCCAATAACGTGTTTCTGTAAAAAGGTAGATATAGACATATATAAAAATAGAAAGCTACCAGATCACACAAATCAAAAACTTTATTTAATAAAAACTATTTTTAATTAAACTTTAAAAAAAACTTTTAATACTTTCCCGTCACGACACTGATCACAAACTGATTTGAAAAGAAACAAAACTAACTTGATTTTGCCAAAATTTTGTAAACATAACGGTTAAATTCGGCTAACTATCGCCAGCATGCATAAACGATGATTCACACGCCCAACAATCGTCAAAATGGCTCGCAGAAGCATTATTTACAAGACTGAAGTACGATTGTGGTTAAATAACAAATCATTCAACGATCGTCAGAATGCTTAAACGGCGATTGTACAGTAACATAAAAACACTCGTCAAACAATCATCAAAATGACTTGTAAAAACATCATATTGAAGATTAACATACGATTGTTGACTACTAACAATCGTCCAATGCTCTCCAAAATGCGTAAAGAGCGATTCACTCGTCCAAGAATCGTCAAAATGACTCGCAAAAGCATCATTTGGTAGAGCAAAATATAATTTTACTCCAACAATCGTCTGGACGATTAAAAAAGAGAGTCGCGAAATTATCGCGCTCGTCTATCAATCTTCCAAATGCTAGCTGGGATTACGTCACATATAGCTTATCATATATAATCATATCAATCACTATATATATGGAGTAAGATTTGAGGACATATAATAATATCAAGTACCATATAAAAAATTTTCTCAAAAAAATTATCAGATGTATTTGTATATGATATAAGCCGTAATGTGACTCCATTCAAAGTCAGATATGACTTAATCATATTATATATGACTAGATATAACTTTTTTATCAGGGCCCTTACACGGAGAAAAAAGAGCATCATATTATGATAGTTTAAGAGCATCATGTTACAATAGCAATGTGTAACAATCATAATATGATCTTAGCAAACATATTATGATTCTAAATGACGATAAAATCGTCCTCAGTAATCATAATATGATCAGCCAGAATCATGTATATGATAATTAGGATAATAATATGATAATTTTGTTTCCACAACCATGATTAATCATATTTTTTTCTGCCTGTAATAATTTTCTTTTATTGTAGGTATTTATTTATTAAATATTTTGTTAAATAAAAATTTATCTGACCATTTTTTTATTTATCTAACAACTTTTTGTTTTAATTTTCTTTTGGGACTTTTTGGGTTCATGGCCGCACGAAATTTCGTAAGGGAGGCCACATATGCACATGTCTGCCATATGATAATAGGATATTTTGAATGTCCTGGAAGCAGGATCAAAAAAGACATTGCATGTATTTTATGCACACAGAAAAATAAAATGCCAAGAGTATTTTGTTTGTTTCAACCAATAATTTTGGCTAGCTCAACCAAATAAATTTGTGATTTCATAAAGTTTTAGCTGTTGAAACAAAAATTCAGTTGTTTTAAACTGATTTTTGTTGTAGAAAACCAATATTCTGTTGTAGCAAACTGATTTTCGTTGTAACAACCGAATTTTACTTGGCAATTCGCTAAACTTTTCTCTGTGTGTGCTTAGGCCATTACTAAAGCATATGTAAAATATCTTTTCAAAATTCAACAAAAAAAATTTCTAGCGTGTTTCGGTTTAATGCAATCAAATATTAAACCTCTTGAGCTTTAGCAAGTAATTTATAAATTTTGTTTGATTTTATTTTGCATTAAGCATCTCCCTAATTTAAACATTTTTCTATTTATCTTATGGTTGTATGCAGCAAAAGCAGTTCTATATTATTGCTACACTCTAAGGCTGCTCTAAACAAGATAATAATGTTGTAGAATATCTTCATTATCATTGACTTCATCATTAACATCATCATAGCTGGTTGGCTGCATGTCTCTCTCCACTTCTGTGTATGTGTGTGTGTATTGTTAAGTGTAATAGCTGAATGTACCTATTGCTATCTTTTATATACTGCTGTTTGATATATAGGGTGAAAGTTTTTCTTTTGTTTTTTTTTCTTCTTTAATTTTTATTTGAAATTTATAGACGCGATCTTTTTTTTTTTTTCATAATACCAATGCATGCATGTGTGTGTATTGTGGTAATATCGTCATATAATAATTTGATTAACTGTTTCTAATTTTTATTTTATTCAAAATCTAAGAATTTGAATGAATTTCAAGATCACTGAATAAATTTATTTAAATTGGCTGTCTCGCGATTTATAAACTGGTTGTAAATACTACAACAAACATGGTTTTGATTTATTATACTCGCATCAATATAAAAAAAGGTTTCGAAATCGAAAATTGAAAGTTCTATAGGTTTTTAAAGAAAATTTCCTTATTGACAATTTAATTTTAATTGTTTGATGTCAATTTTATTATTAAAATTGCATAAAAGCAATGCCAATTCAATGCTATTTCAATTGGCATTGACCAATGCATTTAACAAACAATAATAATGCGCCCCGGTAGGCTAGTTGGTAGCGTGCTGGCTTATCAGTGCGGGGGTCGTGGGTTCGATTCCCACCAGAGGCATTGGTCTGTTTTCGCTACAAACGCGCCGAAGGCCATAGTAGCTACTGCTCGGTAAGGGTAATATTATATAATTTGTAATATATGATTATTAATTAATAAAATAAAATAATTGTTTCTTACAATTGTCTTCAAAAAATGTTGTTTCAATTGGCATTGACCAATGGTAATGTCTTTAACAGACAATAATAATTGATTGTTTCTTACAATTGTTTTCAATAAATTTATTTGCAAATGTTAGTTACAAATTCTATATTTGATTACTTATATTATAAATATTCGATATTTCGTCAAGTAAAGGGTGTTTTAATAGAGGTATAGAACTTTGAAATCGAATAAGACAAAGATTAATTTTTTAAATTGACATGAAATTTACTTTATTCGAAAGATAATCCTCTGGCATTATAATTTAAATATGACTGCTGGTATATGACCTCCACGGCTGGCTCGGACGTAGTCTAACCTGGAGGTCCAATTTCGATGGCTTTGTCCAACATTTGTATCTGGTAATAACGCGGAGAATGTTGTCCTCCAAGTGGTCAATAGTTTAGGGCTTATCGGCGTATACTAGCTACGTCACATATCCCCACAGAAAGTAATCCAGCGGCGTTAAATCGCGCGATCTTGGATACCAATTTACGGGTCCGAAACGTGAAACTATGCGGTTACCAAACGTTTCCTTCAATAAATCAATTGTGGCACCTTACTAGGATCGTGTGGCTTCTATTGTTGCACGAGTTGGATTTTGTAAGCACGCAAACCAAGATCTTTCCGCAAAATCTTCCATAAAGTTGATGGAAATATATTCCAATTTCTGTACACGATGGCGGATACACTGATTAGGGTCTTCCTCTACGCTACGCTCTACAGCAGCAATGACTTTTTCTGTACGCACTGGACAACGTCTCTTTGGATGCATATTATCATTTACAGTAAACGTGGTGCGAAAACGTTCCATACTTAATCGAATTAATTGCTCTGGTGGACGATTATGTTGACCGTAAAATGGGCGTAGTGCCCGATACAGATCCATGATTTTCAAAATAAATTTTGCACAATTTGGAAGCGTTGTTCAGGAGTCAGTCTATTCATGTTGAAATGCCAAACCAAACTAAACATAAATCACTTGACAGCTGACAAAATGGCCGCTAAACAACCTTTATATATTATGAAAATCTGATCCATCACTAACAAACAAGACAAATAGTGATAAAACTTGAAAAATATAGCGAACACTTTTAGGGCTAGTAACTTTTCTAAAAATAACCAGAGGTTAACTTTAACAACAGAAATTTTCATATAGCTTTGACATTCATAACTACACTGCGTTGCATAGCTATAATATTACAAAAATTGTTTTAAAACTTATAACTGTTTTTAAGAGTGTGATAACTGATCACATATTGTGTAAAATTTAAGAGATTACTTAATTTATTTAAGAGAAAAATTGTGTAATAATATTTTGTTAGTATTTCCTTATACTATAATTACATATGACGGTAAAGAAAAAAGAATAACAAATAAAGAAAATTTAAAGAATTATTTTAGTTTTTTTATCCATTTTAAATCAATTGCAAAAAAATGCCGCTGGGTTCATATTTAAGTGATTTTGAAAAAGAGAGCCTATTTAAAAAGCGGCTTAAGTTTTTGAAAAATTGCTCGAAAAATAAACCGTTCACATGTGGATGCCACAAATTTAGCAAATAATCCAAGTGCTTATGGTTAAAATAAAAAAAGCGGGCCCGAAAAAAAGCTTTCTGATCGGGATCGGCGTAAAATAATCAACTGCCAGCAACTCAATCAGAAAATCGATGAATGTAAGGTAAATGTGTCCGAATCAACCATAAGTAGGCTCTTTAAGGATTTCCAGAGAATTGCTCGCTAAAAGCTGATTTCTGTGCCAGAGTTATTATCCTGCCACAAAACTGTTCTACTTGAATTCGTTCAAAGGAATTTACAAACCAACTGTAGAAAGCTAACCCAGAAAAAATAAATGGAACAACTTCTAATGAATCACTGCCCGGCAAAAGTTTTTGGAACATATTACAATTCAACCTGTTCTAGAACAGGTTCTTTTATCACCGGTTACATGAAACCGGTTCTAGAAAAGATTCCTGGGAGTCAAAATGTAAAGTTTCACTGTACCATAACTAGTTCTAGAACCGTTTCGAAAGCAACCTGTTTTAGTTTCGAGGTAAAGAACCTATTGCAAGTAGGACAAACTCCATATAAAACGAATGGGTTGTGGAAAAGAAATTAGAACCTACCCAGCCAGAAATTGCCAATGGTCGGAAAAATCAAGCAGAGCACTGTTTGCCAATAGGTCCAACAAATAAAGTGCTGGCAAAGCACTGATTTAGAACGCTCTGCCAACTTTAGTAAAAACTGCTTTGCCAGTACTTAATTAACAAAATTTACAACAGTAAAAATAATAAAAGCACTGGCACAGCACTGGCTTAGAACGCTCGGCCAACAGTTCGTAAAAAGTGCTTTGCCAGTACTTGATTTACAAAATTTACAACCGTAAAACGAAAAAAGCACTGGCTTAGAACGCTTCCCCCACATTGGCAAAAAAAGGGCATTGCCAGTACTTATTGACAAAATTTGCAACCGTTAACATAATAAAAGCAGTGGCACAGCCCTTGTTCACAACGCTTTCCCAACGCTGGCCAAAGGTGCTTTGCCGGTACTTGATTTACTAAATTTACAACCGTTAATAAAAACGAAATTTAATGCATGTACTTGTTTTTAAATAATTTAGCAGGTTTTAATAAACATAACTAATGAATAGTATTTTTAAAATTTATTTTACATACTTTATTGCTATTATTTATGTTGGGGGTTGGCAAAGCACTTATTTATCATTAAAAAAGCACTTTATTGGTTGTTTTCCCAATGATTTGCCAACGTTTTAAAATTGTGGTTTTGGAACTGACACAGCGCTCATTGCCAGTGGTTTTGCCAACGTTTTAAAAAAAGAAACGGCGAAGCCCTGCCCGGTGTTATCATTTTGTGGTTGGCAAAGCACTTATTTCATCATTAAAAAAGCATTTTATTGGTTGTTATACCAATGCTTTGCCAACGTTTTAAAAATTATATTTTTGGTACTGTCAAAGCGCTCATTGCCAGTGCTTTGCCAACGTTTTAATAAAGGAACGGCCAAGCCCTGCCCGGTGTTATCATTTCACTTAAATCTTCAGAAATCCAACGCTCTGCCAACGCTCATACCACCGTTGAAAGCACTGGGCCAATACTTTGCCGTTCGTATTTTTCTGGCTGGGTATTTATAATACACCATAAGTTGTTCTGCAACCTGTTATTTGGATTTTGCCAGCTTACTGAATTGTTTCATTACATCAATAAGAAAAATATGCCAATTAGGAGTTCTTTCCCACGAGTGAAAAGATGTTAATATTTCGTATGGGGGTTGCATGGAAGCGTGCTGGCCCTCCCAATGATTTTTTTTTTTTTTTACAATTAACTTTTTTTATTCTTATGGTAAAGTAAATATTTTTTTAAATATATTGATTTTTTTTAAAAATTTTTTTTTTGTTTAGTTTTATTAGTTTATTATGAAAACATAAAAGAAAATTCAAACAGAAAAATTATTCTTAAAATATTACCTTTGTAATATATAAATGATTTCAACATTTATATATTACATACATGGGACTAATTATTTGAATGGACTAATGAATAGATTGTGTCATTACAATTCCATTGATATCAATTGTAATAAAATTAACCTCATTAGCATTTTTTTAATAATGATAATGATAATGCATTGCATTGATTAGGTTTCATTGATTAATGTCAATGATTTTAAATTTCATTACCATGAGTAATGTATCAATTAAAGAAAACAAATTACTATTCACACATAAGATTTTCGAAAAACTATTAGTGAATATCGATGAAATCAGGACTCCACAGGAGCATTAAGTAACCCTCATAATACAAATTGGCTAGGTCCGGGAAAGATCCCGAGACATTTATTTTTATAAAACTTCGACCAGATGTCTTAATTATTTGTTTACCCAAATACGTACTTGAAAACATTAAATTGGTATTTTCACTGCGATAATGCAATGAAATATTAGGCCAAAATGGAAAGATATCAATGGAACGGATCAAAACCCCATTGAGAATATTGGGGGAGTTTTAACCCGTTGAGTTTATGCAAAAAACCATGAATATGAAAGCGGGTTTTTTCATCTAAAAGAAGCAGTTATTGATGCGTTTATATCTATAGCGGAAGAACTTCGAATAAATCTGGTAGACCGCATGTCTGATCAAATTTTCGAGTTGATTAAAAAAAAAAGTGAAGCCTCACGCATTATTAAAACTGCTGCTTTAAAATATTTTACTTATATTTTTGTAAATTTAGATATATTAACCTATTTTTTTTATTTAGAAATAGTTTTCCAACTCTGTATATTTACGAAAATAAAGCAAATTAAGCATATTAGCTAGGTTGATACTAGTGTGTAGATCTGACTAAAGATCTTATCAGAACCCAAGGTTTTAGAAAAGCTAGAGCCTCTAGAATAGGCAGAGTTTTACCAAAAAACTTGTCTTTTAGTAATCAAAAACGTGTATACGGTCTTTTCCTAACAAGCATCATGACGTTACTAAACTTTGAAGACCAAAAATGTTCTATTTATGTAAAAATAATTTGCTTTTTACTCTGGCTCAAGTAATATTTTTTTATAGTTTTATTAGTTTTTGGCTTTTTTATATACATCGAGATTATTTATATAATAAATACACTTTATAGTTATGAAACACTAATTAGTTTTGTTATTCCACTAAAAGTAAATGCTTCATCATATTTAGGACATGTTTCATCAATTTTCGTCCAATGTAACGTTTCATAGTTTACACAGTACACCATTTTTCAACACATGATTTTGGGACTCAATTCTGAGAATTGCACGTGAAAGTAGTCCAAAAATAAGAACTTCTGCATCATACGTTTTGTCAAGTTGGCAAGTTAGTAGACAAAAAACTCAAAAATGTGAAATTTTTAAAGTTTTTTTATTTTTTTTAAAGCGACATAAAGTTTGCCCTTATGAAATCAGCAATCTTTAATGTTTTAGCAAATATTTCTGTGATTTCATCAAAAGAAACTGTTATTTGAATTGTACTAAATTTGAGGTAAATATAGCAAAAATGTTGATAATATACATAACAGTTTTTGTTAATATTACAGTTTTTGAATTAACTAAAATTCACATCAAATATTACTAAAATTTTGTAAAGTTAACAGATTTATTTTTGCTGTTCTTAATTTATTAATGTTAAATTAAAAAGTTTTTTTCTAAAAGGTAATTGTTAACAAATTTTTAGCAGCTTTTTCGGCTAGTATTTTAGGTTTTATTCTATGAGTGTACTTGTAACCACCAAACACTTTTCACGTAGTACGAAATTACTTTTTCAGTGAATATATGTTAAAGTCTAATGAGTCCATTTTGGGTTGGTTTGGATATGAAAGCTAAAAACTATGAAAACAAAAATAAAATGAATAAAAAACTCTTGTACGTTTCAAAGCGAAATCACAGTAGTCTGGGCAAACACTCATAGAAATAAACATGTAAAAATTGCAAAAAAGGCACTAAAAATTAGTTAAAAATTATATTGTAGAAAAAACTGCTAAAATTACCAGTTTTTTTTTTTTACTAAATATTAGTATTACAAGAATAGTAAAAATAAATCTGTTGAATTTACAAATATTTAGTTATATTTGACGTAAATTTTAGTTAATTGATAGTAAAAAAAATAATCTGCTAAATCATCAAAAACATTTACTAAATATATGTATGGAGACAAAAAAAAAAAATCATTAAAAAATTTGATTTTTTTTGTTTTTTTTTAATGTGAAAAAAGCCTGCCCTTAATGAAATTAGCAATAGATAATTTTTAGCAAAATAATTTGTTATTTGCAATCTACTTAATTTGAGTTAAATATAGTAACAAATGTGTTAATATTACAGTTTTTTTTTGTTATTTTGAGTTTACAAAGATTTAATTAAAGTTTTGCTAGTTTCACAGAGTAAAAATGCTATTTTCAATAAACTAAAATTCACATAAAATATATCTAAAACTGTGTTAATTTAAACAGATTTATTTTTGTTGTTCTTAGTTGTTCTTGCAGTTTTCTGCAAGGTAATTTTTAGCTAATTTTTAGTAGCTTTTTCTGCTATTTGAACAGGTTCATTTGTATGAGTGTAGGTATATCTGTTCAGAGAAAATCTTGGTGTTAAAAAAAAAGTGGGAGGTCGGTCGGTACATTTGGCTCCTTAGGGGCACCCTTGGTATAGTTAGAGCGGTGGGAGCAAATTAAATAAAAGAGCCATTTTTGTACACTGATAGAATTTTCTTCATAGTATTAATGAAACGATTTCATTAAAATCGATTCATTGGTGTAATGAAAAATTTCATTAACTGAATGAAAATTCATAAATATTGGTATTTTTTCATTAACATTTTTATGATTTTTTCATAACTTCATAAAAAACATTCATTAAATCAATGAAAAATTTTCAAATTTTTTTCAATAAAAATTTTGACTTTGAAAAAAAAAATTTTTTTTGTACTGTCATTTTGAAATAAAAACAACTGAAAAATTTCTTTTAAACAGAATAACCCAAAACTTTGATATAAATAACTTTTTTTATTAAATTTCCTAGAGCTAACAGTTTTTGACGAAATTCTAGGGAACAGATTCTCTAAGAAAAACGACATAGTTTTGTTCAAAGCGAAACCTAAATTGTTATATTTAAACGATTTTGTTAATCATTAAAGTTCTTATTATACATAATTTAAAAAAGTACAATAATTTAATATTTCTTTTTTATGGATAAAAAAATTTTATTTTCAAAATTTTTAATTTCGATCTGAAATCTAATCAGCTAATTTTCAAATTTTATATTTTTCGAATTCGTCAAAAATTATGAGCTTCAGCAAATTTGTTGAGAAACAATAGAATTTTCCCCACTGTGCTACATTTTTGGGTGGCCCCGGGAAAACATTTCTTGTTTGATTTATTTTTTACATGTCATCCTATTCCAAGTAACGAAAATTTGCTGATCAGGTTGAGTTTAATAAAAATCTGATATCGCTTTTGCAGAACAGCCTGTGATGTTTACTTTCGATTTTTTTATAAAAATATCTTGCAGATCCTATAAAGACCAGACCTTATAAATAATATCAACGAATGATAATTTCTTAATAACCACCAAATTAATGCTTTGCTAAAATAATCATAAAAAGTACAAATTATTAAATATCAACGAAAATATTTCATACAAACTATGAATTTTATTCATTAAACACATGAAACTTTCATAACGATTAGGCTAGGATAAATGAAACAAATTTCATATACTTTCTGAAATTTTCATTGGGTCAATGAAACCATTCATTAAAATTGATTTAATGAAACACCTTTCATTGAGTCAATGAAACGTTTCTTTGGGGACTTTTTTATGAAAAAATTCATTGGATTAATGAAGGAATTCATTAATACTACGCACAAATTTCTATCAGTGTATGGGAGCCCGCTTAGTGAGTAGAGATACGGGGTAGGTATGTTCCAGAGAACAGAATGAGACCATTCGTTTTATTGTCCATTCATACATTCATTGCTTTTATTCAACAACAACAGCCTATGCTGTTGCTGTTTATTCCATTTATGGTTTTTGTTGAATGCCTTTTTAACATTCATTTTATAATGCCGTTACAATGTCAAGCAATGAAATGAAATGATGACACATGAATACATGAAACCCAGCATACCATATGCGCTCTAAATGAGCTCATAAAGACTCTTTTGTCGAACGCTGACGCTCATAATGAGTACATAAAATAATCATAAACGTCATAAAACGCTCATATTTGAGTGGCTTTTTCCACTAAACTGGTCACTCATGAAAGAGCTCTAAATTTTATGCATAAAAGAGTATTTTCCCAGCTTACCAGATGCGCTCTAAATAGGCTCATAAAGACTCTTTTGTCGGAGCGCTGACGCTCATAATGAGTTCATAAAATAATCATAAACAGTCATAAAACGCTAATTTTTGAGTGTCTTTTTCCACTAAACTGGTCACTCATGAAAGAGCTCTAATTTTATGCATAAAGAGTATTTTATGACTCTTTTTTTAAAAACGCTTTTGAGCTCTTATTCCAGTGCATAAAATAACATTTTTGAGCCTCATTTTTGCGTGCATCAAAAACTCTAAATAGTATCCTGAAAATGACGATAATATTACATGCTGGATTTTCTTTTCTTAATTTGTTTGAACGAAGTT